>JAFEMH010000764.1:0-177500 GCA_022495995.1 Adenophora triphylla var. japonica
TATGATCTGGCTTCTACCCGTTTGGTGAAGTAGTCGGCTGCGACTAATATAGAACTCGTGACCATTGCTCCTTTGTGAGATTATTTTGCCCATGATGTTGATTCCCATGTGGTGAAAGGCCGTGGCATAGTCGTGCGATAGAGTTCGCTGAGGAGGGATGTGATTAAGGTTGGAGAAACGTTGACATTCTGTCGCGGCTTCGGACGAGGCGGATCTGATCTCTTCCATTGATATCCAGTAGTATCCCATACGGAGGAGTGATACTGTGTCAATGTCTCTACAGCGTTCGTATGCCGGACCGCGGGATTCCGTTGTGAACTTCAACGTTCATTAGCTTCAGCCGGCTTTTTCTTTATTTACACAGAAGGAGTAGGCCCTTGATGGCGGTTCTTGTACAACGCATACCCCCTAGAATGACGAAATGGGATGCCAAGCATTTTAATGCCATCATGTTTTTGGCTTTGATCCCTTCTTTGTATTTTCCATCTTTACTTGTGAAGGAAGCTTCTCCGTTTTGGAGGTACTGGTAGATTTGATAGTACCAGGGTTCGTCGATCGGTTCATTTTTTATTTCAATCTCACAGCAGTAAGCGGGTGTTTCCTGTCTGCCTATTTTGAGGGGTTTTACTGATTTCCCGTTGGGAATTTCGACAAGAGAGGCGAGGGTTGCCAGGGCATCTGTGAAGCGGTTCCTGTCTCTTGGCAAATAATGAAAAGAGATGTCCTTGAACTGAGCAATGAGCTCCTCCATGTACGCGTGGTACTTCTGGAGGCCAGAATCCATCTTATTCCATTTGTTGGACACTTGATTGATGATCAATGCTGAGTCTCCGTATACTTCCAGTTCTGAGATATTGCGCTCAAGAGCGGCTTCTAGACCGGCTGCACAAGCCTCATACTCTGCCGCATTATTGGTTGTTTCAAAATTCAGCTTGATTGCTATGGGAGTGTGCTCGTCCTTGGGATCGACAAAGAGCATTCCGATACCATTTCCCTTCTTGTTGGCTACCCCATCGAAGAAGAGTTGCCAACGGTTTGCGCTGTCAAGTGAAAAGATTCCGTCGTCCGGAAACTGCGGATCAGGACCCTTGGGTTCACTGCCTGGGAAGTTTGCCAGCTGATCTGCCATTACTCTGCCCTTTGTTGATTTTCTGACCATGTACTTGATGTCGAACTCAGCCAGGAAGAATTACCACTTGGCTAGTCGCATTGACAGGATGGCTTGTCAAAGAGATATCGGACGGGGTCCATTTTGGAGACCAGAAGCACTGAATGTGACTGCATGTAGTGTTTCTGTTTCCCGACTACCCATACCAAGGCGGTACAAGTTTTATCTAATGCTGAGTAGTTGAGTTCACTTCCTTGAAGCTTCCGGCTTACGAAGTAGATTGCATGCTCAACCTTGGAATCTTTCTGTTCTTGTGCGGCATTGCCCGAATGACGTGTCCTCTTGTCAAGTACAGGAGGAGTGGCTTGTCTTCATGTGGTGGGCACAGAATTGGGGAATTCACCAAGTATGTCTTGATTTTCTCGAAAGTTGTTTGGCACTCGGAGTCCCAGTTGATGTCGGCATTCTTCTTCATCAGCTTGAACATTGGCTCGCAGAGAGATATCAACAGGTTGATGAAGCGGCGATTTCATTCTTGAAGTCTTCCCATGAAACTTTTCACTTCGTCAGTGTACGTAGCGGCTTCATGTCGATGATGGCCTTGATTTTCTTGGGATCGGCTTCGATACCTCTTTACGTAACCATGTACCCCAGTACTTTGCCTCGCTTGATGCCGAAGGTGTATCTTCGCGGGGTTCAATCTCATGGAGTGCTTTCTAAGTACTTGAAGAACTTCCTCGGATCTGTCATGTGCTTGCATATCGATCCTCTGGAATGGATGATCATGTCGTCGACGTATACTTCGATTTCTTTGTGAATCATGTCATGGAAGAGAGGGTCATTTGCGGCCGGTAGTAAGTAGCCCCCAGCGTTTTCAAACCGAACGGCTTGACCATGTAGCAAAGATGTCCCCACGGAGTGGTGAAAGCAGTCTTGGCTTGATCTTCCTCGGACATTTTGATCTGATTGTATCCGGCAAACCCATCCACGAAGGACTTTACCTCGAAATTTGCCGTGGTGTCGATTGGGCAGTGGGAAATCATCTTTAGGGCTGGCCTTGTTGAGATCCCGGAAATCCACACAGCATCTGACCTTTCCATTGGCCTTGGTGACCGTCACGATGTTGGAGAGCCAGGTCGGGTATTCAATCACTCTGATGAAACCGACGTGGAGTATTTTCTCAATTTCTTCTTTCGCTTGCAAGGACCACTCTGGCTTGATCTTGCGCAATTTCTATTTGACAGGCTTGGATTCTGGATCCAGGGGAATTCTGTGCTCAACGATTGAGGGATCGAGTCCTGGCATGTCCTGATATGACCAGGCGAACAAGTCAAAATACTCCCTGAGGAGGTTTATCAAGGCTTCCTTTTCCGCATGGGCAAAGAAACTGCCCACTTGTGTCTCTTTAGGCTCTTGCACTTACCCCAGGTTCACTTTGGTCATAACATCTTCGGCAGCTTAGGCCCGGTTGTCCTCTTGGTCTACTATACGCTTGAGAACTTCTTTAATGTATTGTTCGTTTAATGTGTCTGCTTCTTTATCAAGTGATTCGTTATTAACGTCTTTTAAGTTGTTTGTTAACTTATCAGTTGTTAAAGTGGCAATGAGGGGATACTCCGAAAGGTCAGACTTTTCATTAGATGCGAACGAAAATACATTGTTGGCTACACTATCATAGTCTTCCAGCGTAAGGCTATTGGACGACTCAGAGGACTGGACTTTAACAAGGACTGACTCAGAGTGTTCGAGACCGGGTATAGGGAGATGTGGGTGCAAGCCCAGCTTGTCTTCCAATTCTGCCTGGCTTGCCCTTGGTCCGGTGAAAGTTACCCAGTTCTTCAGTGGCATTGCTGGATGCTTGATGAGGGTTCGGGGGTCGAGAGGCTTGGCTTCTGCTGTCCCAATCATGGCGATCATGCTGTTTTCGGAGCCTAGGTCAATCAGGTTTGGCACCTCCATGACTTCTTCAAAAAGACTCTGTAGAGCGGGTCCACTGAGAGCGTCTTCTATGAATTCTGGTTCCTTCTGCTTTGGAGTTACTGTCTCGAATGTGGCCTCGGCGGCTGACCCGAACAGTCTGTTTCCCATGAAGAGTGCCTCGAGTTGCTCTTCCAAGTCTGGGATTCCTTTGAATGTGTACTCATGCTGAACTGTGGTGGCAATTGGTCCAGGTAGAGCTGTGATGTCGAGGAACGCTCCCCTTATCGGATTAGCCTCGAGTCCTCTGAAACGCTTGAGGTCCCGTGCTAACTTTTCCATCCTTTCTGTAGTCTCTGTGCTGACTATCCCTGCTTCTTTCTCATCTTCATCAGTTCCACTTTCGGTCCCCGCCCTGTTGTCGGATTCCTTCTCGATCCCTCGGTTACTCTGTCGGTTCCCTTGTCGGTCCCCTCAGTTCTGCTGTCGGTTCCCTTGTCGGTCCCCTCAGTTCTGCTGTCGGTTCCCTTGTCGGTCCCCTCAGTTCTGCTGTTGGTTCCCTTGGTGAAGTAATGAGCGAGGTCGAAACTGTAAGGTCGGAGGTTGGGTGTGCCGTAGGAGGTTCCCCTTTTGCGGGCTGCTGCCTTGGTGCGGGCGAGCCTTTTGTTTTCTTTGATATCAGCTGGTGTTGGCACATAGCCAAGCCCCTGGACCGTGGTGTGGTCCTTGACTTCAATGACTTGGTGTTGGCCTTGTAACCTTTTGCCAAGCCCCAGTACTGGGATGAAGTTCATGAGTTTCATCATCTTCATGGCGGGAGGAATTTTGTCTTGAAACAGTGGAAGGTCCACGCTGCATATTTGGATTTTGGAGGTCTCCAAAGTGAACCCAGTTAATGCCATATCGTCATCATGCTTGATCTCTAACACTGGAATGCCGTTGGTGCTGGTCCCCTCGGTGGTGACGCTCTTGTCGTAGACTGTGGTTAGCTCGTTGCCTTACATGAACTTGATACACTGGTGAAGGGTGGACACCACGCCATTTATTTGATGTAGCCAGGGTCGCCCCCGGATAGCCGTAAAAGTGATAGGAATGTCCAACACTTGGAATTCGGTGGGAATCAACCGCTTGCCGAATCCGATATTTAGAGTAGCAACCCCGAGAACTGTACGGGAAGTGGAGTCATAGGCCTTGACAGTGTGGACTGAAGGCTTCAGATCTGTGGGCTTGATGTCAAGCAGGTCCATCATCTTGGCGGGCAAGACATTCATTCCGGAACCTCCGTCTACCAACACACGGGGAAGGCGACGCTCGTCCAGCTGGACTGTGACGTAGAGCGGCTCATTGTGATCAGCCCCAAATTTTGGCAGGTCCAAATCTGTGAAGGTGATAATGTTGCCGTAGTGGATGTTGCCGATCATCTGAATTACTTCGTCTGGGGTTGCGTCCATGGGGACCATGGTGCGGGCCAGACTTTCCTCTAGCTTGAGCTTGTGAGGGTATGAGGATGTGAGCAGGGACCAAAGGGAAATGTTCGCCTGGGTCTGCTTGAGCTGAGTGAGGATCGGGTCCTCTTTCACGGAACTTGTGTCTTCGGGCAGGCCGGGTTGCGGTTCTGGCTCCGCTGGCTTTTTAGTGGCCTTGGGTGGTAATGCATGGATTTGACCCGATCGGGTCAGGACACTGACATCAGGTTTGGTCCCTTCCGAACAGGTCGCTCTGAGCTGAGCCATAGTCAGAGGAGGATTCCTCGAAGCATAGGGCCACATGTCTTCCCTCACTTCGTTGACTGTAGATGCATTCCCGGGGGCTTCGGCAGCTTTCCGGATTCTGTCCCAGGATACTGGCTTTGGTGCCTCCGTGGGGAGGTAGTTTATGGATTGCCGCAGCTGCTCGAATGTCAGTGCGCAACAGTGGTTGCCAGAACCGAACTGTGGGTTGCTGACCCTCCGGGGGAGGTTAGAGAGTTCTTGATTCAAGCGAACGGTCTCCTTGATCTCTTCACGGTATACCGCACTCCTTTCCTTCTTGCTGAGCATGCTCAGGGCATTCTGGAGTTGGGTTTGGCGATATTCATGGTTTGCTAATTTTCCTCCGCTCTTGGCCCAGATCAACTTTCTCGCAGTAGAGCCTGCGTCGAGAGTTAGCGCCTGTGTTTCTTCCCATGTGAGAATAGCCAGTGCTTCCTTGAACTGCATGCGGCAGTCTAGATAAACTTCCATCTGGGAGAGCTTTCCATTTTGATTTATCTGAGCGGCGGGTATGTCAGAAGGTGAGTACACGGCTTCCCGAACATCTGCCCATGTAACTGACTTCTACCCCAGTTGATCGTTTCTGTAAACGAATGCCGCAGTCTGTGGAATCTCCCTGAGTATTTGCTGGAGATGTATTTCCATCTTTCTTTCCCTTTTGAATAGACCTTCCTCCCTCAGTTGGCCTTTTAGTTTGAGAGCGGAAATGATTCGTCCCCATCCTCCCAGGACCCTTGGGATTCCGATTTTGTTGACTTCATGCTCGGCTTGGACGAGAATGGTTTCATCGTCTTCGTCATCGCTTTCACAGAGAACTTGCTTTCCTCAGGGAGGTAAGCGCTTGTATCCTTCCTTTTGTGCCATTCCATATCCTAGGTCATCGGGACCGTTGACCGCCCTCCCTTGCCAGAGGGGGTTGGATGAGAAAAGACGGTAGTCCAGGAAGTTGCTATGAGCAAAACCCTTGAGGTCGAACTGGTCTAGAGTGGCCTCTAGCTTTCTGTCTGAAGCTGCTTGTGACACTTTAAGGGCTTGGTCCCTGTGGGTCTTTTGAGCTTGGTTTTCGTCCCAGAGACGGTTCTCTTGAGCGGCTAGTTCCATGAGGCCTTTCCTTCTGAGAGCTAAACAGTCTCCGTAGGTGCGCATCGTCTGACTAGTGTCTAGAAGTGTAATCACATCCAAGTCCCCGAATGGTAGAAACACTTGGATTATATTGACGAAGGAAGTCGGGCTGGGATGTTGATAGTCTCGTGATCCCGCTGGATCGCCAAGTCTATCAGAGCTAGCAGTTTGCTGGCGGGATGCCGGAGTCCGTGGCCGTGATGGCTGGGAGCAGGATCAAACTTGAGCATGTTGATGCTGAGGTGATCATTCCTTTCGTCGGAAGCTGGGTCTGTCTTGCGGGGAAGACTCTTGCAGATGTTTTCAGGGTAGCTACTAGAAGCGTTCCCGAGGTTGATCTGATTTGTGACAGGGTGAGGAGCTTTGTCTCCTTTGCTGGTGCCCTAGGCCTTGGCGGCGCTTGTGGCTGTAAGCTTGACTGACGGCACGGGCCGGTTGCCACTGGGGCTGGTAGTTGGAAGTGATGATGAGCTCTGAGCTCGATTGGCCAGGGCCTCGTTTACCATGAGCAGGCAGTCGTCGAGGGTAACTTTGGCATTGCAGAATCTGATAATAAGGACCGGATCCTTGGTATCATCGGGATATCTGGAAAATATGATGTTGACGAAGTCGTCGTCAGTTACTTAATCAGAGGGTTTCTTTGTCGTGTCAACCAGTTGTTTCCATTCGCCGGATAACCACCTGTACAGGATGTTGAGCTTGACAATTTCCATGGTATTGGAGCCCTAGTCGTAGGTGACATCATCGGAACTGGTGCCGTCCTCAAAACTGAGCATATGAATGTAGGGATCTTCCCGCGGATCTGTCGCGTCCTCGACTCCGGAGAGTCCTTATTCGTTGTCATCTGACGGCTCAACCCAGACATAAGGACGCCTCGCGTCCTGCCGCGATGCCGGAGCTGCTAAAAAAACATTATGCCCTTCACTCGAGAAGAGGGGCTCAGCGGGCAATTCCTCATGGAGGACGTCCCATACGACTGCCATACATTCATCACGAGTGTGACGATGCTTGTTAACCTTCATCATGAAGATTTCCTCGCCTGGCGGGGCAAGAGAGTAGGATTGAAGGATGCTGACAAATCTCCAATCGGAGACAGGGGGTTTTCGTGCCCGCATCATTGTGATGCTCAGGGTTTCTTTCCAGTCTGCTTCCAAGTGTCGAAAACGGCAGTTGAACTTGATGAACCTGACTGCTTCTGGGTCTGCCTGCTCGAGGACGTTGATATAGTTAGCAACTTCGAACTTTGAGGGATTCTGATGAGATTTGCTCCGATAGTCCCTTGGTCGACTTGAAGGAGGTAGCCCCGGTGCCTGGCTGCGGGCACGCTTGGTTGTTGTCTCGGCTTCGTTCCCTATAAGGAAACTATCTCCTCGGATGACTTCAAGATCTCCCTGCCGGTTAATGAACTTGACGCACTAAGGGAGAGTGGAGGCTATGGCTTTCATGTGGTGTAGCCAAGGGCGTCCCAACAGAGATGTGAATTCGGACGGAATGTCCATCACGTGGAATTTTGCTGGCACCATTTGGGTTTCGAACCAGAGCTCCAGAGTCACCATCCCCAGGATGGGACGAGACGTGTTGTCGTAGGCTTTGATAGTCCGGGCAGACAGAATCATGTGGCCTTCATCGATGCGTAGGGCTCGCATCATGCTGAGAGGGAGGACATTAACTGCTGATTCGTTGTCTACCAATACTCCGGGGAGAGATATGGTGTTGAGCCGGAGAGTGATGTACAAAGCTTCATTGTGCCCTGAGGCGTCTCTCGGCAGGTCTTTGTTGGGTTTTATTGGTCCATACGCAGCGGAATTAAGCATCAAATTACACAAAACTCAAGCCCTAAGATCCGTTCTATACGATTAAATTAAATTCCTATGAGATAGAATTTACCAACCTTAATTGCTTTCGGGTCTTGAGCTATCGAACAATTTATTGTTGTGATTTTGAATCACAATCTTCAATCTTCAAGAACCTTTCAATCTTTAGATTGGAACTCTAGGCCTTGATCGTCAAACGAGCGAAGACCCTCTATTGTTGTATCCACACGTAAGAATGAACCAAGAACCGTTCTTGAAAATTGCTAGATTCTTAAACCTATGGAAGAATATTGAGAGAACTTTTGTTGGGAATTTCTATTGAAAAATTCGGCTCTTCTTCAGCTGTTTACAGACTCATATTTATACTACTTTAGTATTTAGAGTTTGTGCCCTAATCAAATTAGGAAACAAGTGTAAACCGCCTCTGTGGCTAGTTATGTCGCGTGACAAAGGTTGCCATATGGCTAGTTATGTCGCGTGACAAACGTTGCCATATGCAGGAACTCTCAATCATTCTTCCTTTGGTTTAACCAATACATTCTAGTTGTGTGTAACCCAATAGGATTATATTATGTTGGCAATGAGTTCGATCATATCGACTCTCATAAGACATAAGCGGACTCTAGCAAGCCATTATGTCTACCCAAATAATATAACGTAAGAGTTCACGTTTCCAATGGTACACTTCCATTTCTCCCTTTGTCTCACGATGTTATATTGAACACAAGTCATGTTCCACGTCAACTTATATCTGTTCAATGCTTTCTCGATTCTTGAGTATAATGATATTCCAATCGCATTGGGGTGTGGCCACACACTTTCCATCATTATCACTCATCGAGGGGCCCAAGCAAAACATCTCTCTTTTGAGGGACAAATTCCATCTTGACTTATCATCCTTTCCATCATGAATTCGATCATGCCAAAGATAGCCTTTATAAATATCGTGTTAAGATATCGTTTGACTAAAATCAAACATGACTTTCATCATATGTAAGGTCATGATAATCTCAGGTCTAGGGACTAAATGAAGTGACCATATGAGATTTAATTATGACATTTGACCATGACATAAATCTCATACGGGTCAAGTCCAGTAACTTGTTCTCTAACAAGTACCCATAATTTCAATGTGCATCTCTATGCATATAATCATCATATGATTATCCATTGACAATTATACTAATTATTCTCTTAATAATAAGGAACGGAGATTATTACAATAAATATGCAAACTATATAATAATCAAATAATAAACTTAAATGATAAAGATGATACATAACGGTTTTCAGTTAAACATAACTAAAGCCTAGGGCATTACACCAACAGTCTCCCACTTGCACTAGGCTCCATTTATGTATCGAATACTCATGGATCTAACATGATCATCATGCTTCTGCCTGTGCGAGGGTCTTTGTTAGTGAATCCCTTATGTCATCATCGGTTGATACTTTGTATATCTTAACGTCTTCTCATTCTTTATGAATTCCTCGTAGAACGTCTATGTGAGTGTTTGGATCGCTGTTGTGACCTTGGTTCCATTGTTTGCACAAGTGGCACCACTATTGTCATAACAAAAGTTTCACCGTTTAGTGATACTTGGAACATTTCCAAAACACTAATGAAATTTTGATCCAAACTGCCTCTTTTAGCCACATCATATGTTGCTAAAATTCGGCCTTAGTAGTAGAACCGGCTACAATTTCTGCTTAGAACTCTTCCAATCAAAACTGCACCTCTAATAAGCATAAACACAAATCTTAATTGCGATTTAAAAAAAAACTTTGTCAGTTTGGAAGCTAGCATCTATGTAACCCTTACAACAAGATTAACTTCCAATCTTTCAAATACCAAGAACATATCCTTAGTTCTTCTTAAATACTTAAGGATCATCTTGACTCCCATCCAATGGTTTATATCAGGATCAGATTGGTATCGACTCATCATGCTTAGAGCATATGAGACGCCGGGTCTAGTACAAATCATGGCATACATGACGGATCCAAATGCCGAAGCATATGGAACTTCATTCATTTCCCTTTTGCTCATCATTTGTCATAAGACAATAAATATTGCTAAGAGAAATACCATGACCCATTGACAAGCTACTCTTCTTAGACTCTTCTAAGAACCTTGTTAATGTGAACACTTTGACTCAAACCAATTCATCCTTCTAGATCCATCTCTATAGATCTTGATGCCAAGGATGTAAGCGCCTTCACCCATATCTTTCATTGAGAAATCTTTCCTTGACCAAGACATGACAGTCTTAAGTGTCGGAACTTGTTTTTCCAATGAGTAAGATATCATTGTAATAAAACAATAGAAATAATACTATGCTCCCACTGAATTTCATGTGTACACAAGATTCATCTTTGTTCTTTGATGAAGTCAAACTCTTTGACCAATTCATCAAAACAAAGATTCCAATTCCTTGAAGCTTGCTTCAACCCATCTCATGGATTTTGCAACATGCATATTTTATTAGAGTTTCTTGGATCGACAAACTATTCGGGTTGTGTACTCTACACATCCTTAATAATCTTTCCATTTAAGGAAAGTCATTTGACATCCATTTGTCATATCACATAGTCACAATATGTGATAATGGCAATTGAAACTCTAACAGACTTCGACATTGTAACTGGCGAAAAAAGGTTTCAACATAGTCAATACTATGAATTGACCTAAATCCCTTTATTACAATCCTTAGTCATGAAAGTATACACCTTCACATCCATGTCGGTCTTTGAAGACCTACTTGCACCCTTTAGTTTTTACACCTTCAGGTAGCCCAATCAAGTTCCAAACTTGATTGTCAAACATGGATTGTAATTCGGATTCCATGGTTCCTAACCATTTATCCAAATTAGGAGTGGACATCACCTCAAGATAGGAAGTAGGATCGTCATTCTCAATGACTTCCAACTTATTACTTTCCGCAACGAGAAATCAATATTTCTTGGTTCGGACTGTAACCTATACGATCTACGATGGACTTGTGCATCTTGAACCGGTTCCACAACTCCTTTGTGAACTTGGTTCCGTCTCTACTCTTGGATCCATGTCATTTTCAGGTTCTTGAACTCTCTTCAAGATTAATTTTACTCCCACTAGATTCTTTATTGAGAAACTATTTCTCAAGAAACAAATCGTGTAGAGCAACAAACGTTTTGTTCTCTTTGCGGTTGTAAGATTAATTTCCGAAAATAACTTTGTCAAATATGGTGCTAACTTATAAGAGACAAGTCTCTTTACATAAGATTCGCAACCCTAAATCTTCATGAAAGACAAACTAAGTTTTCTTCCATGCCACATCTCATGTGGGGCCTTAGGAACCGATTTAGTAAGGACTCAATTCAATGTAACCGCATTATTTCTAATGCATATCCTTAAAAGGAATTAGGAAAGTCAACTTGACACATCATCGAATGAACCATGTCAAACAAGGTTCAATTCCTCCTCTCAGACACACCATACAATGTGGTGCTCTGGTGGAGTCATCTTTGAAACGATTTCATAGTTTTGAGATGATTGTCAAACTCTTGGCTCAAATATTCACCACCTCGATCTAATCGAAGTACTTAACAGTTTTACCAAGTTGTTTTGTACTTCATCCTTGAAATGTTCAAAACATCTCAAATGATTCACCTTTGGACTTCATCAGATAGACATAGTCATATCTAGATAAGTCTTTAGTGAAATGTGATGAAATACCGAAGTCTTCCCCTAGCAATGCTACTTAATGGTCCACATACATCTCATGTATAATGACCAATAAGTCACTAGCCCTCCCACTACTCTTAGTGTAGGGTGGTTTGGTCAATAATTCCAATAAATAAGATCCACATTCCTCAAATGATTCATGGTCATATGAGTCTAAAAGTCCATGTTAATGGAGTTTAGATATATGTTTCTTATTTATTTGACCAAGCCGGCAATGCCATATGAACACGTTGGTCATATTGTTCGGTTTAGATTTCCCATTTATATTATAGATATCTTAAATATTATTTTGTTTCTTAACATCAAGGATATGAAGATCATTCAATGACATATGCATTACAATAAGGCATATCATTAAATAAATATAAAACTTCTTATTGAAAATAAGAAAATTATATCCTTCATCATCCATTTAAGAAACGGAAATAATACTCCTACTCAAATCCGGAACGTAGTCATACTTGTTCAAAACAAGTACTATTTCACAAGGTAAAGTGACTTCATAAGTCCCTATGGCTAATGTAGCAACCCTTGCTCCATTCTTATGCATAGGTTTAACTTACCTTCTTTGAGTAGCTTTCTATTCTTTGTTCCTTGCACATTTAAACAAATGTGGGATCCAATCCGGTATCATATACCCAAGAACAAGAAGTCGAAAGGAAAATATCTATCATATAGATACTTGAAGTAGTAGCAATCATATTGCCCTTCTTCACCTTTTAGGCCTTCCTAATAAGCCTTGCAACTTTGCTTCCAATGACAATCTTATTGCAATGATAGCAAAATGCATCCTTTTGAGACACTTTGGGTTTAGCCTCTTCGGCTATGACAACATTTGTCCTAGGTTTAGCAACTTTTGCTTTACCTTCTTTTCCTTCCTTTATGAACCCTTTTATTGTGTCAACCATTGACACAATTTGCGGATTGCTCCTTCTTTCATCAAATGAATTAAGAGCCTTCACCACAACATATATCTTTTGCCTAGCATGCACTTGGAACATTTCCCTTTTTGCGTTATGCTAGAACAAAAGAGTAGTTATCATGTGCTCAAGGTTCTTCATAAGAGCCTTTAAACATGGTGGCAAATATAAGGCAAGCAATATTGTCAGAATCATCAACATGTTTCTAATGTTGCTTCCTTATTTGCCCTTTGCAACATTTGCAGTGGGTTCAGTAGGAACGGATTCGTCAAGAACGTACACATTATGTATTGTTCCTTTCGAACTTTGTCCTTCATAAGGACGAATCGCAATTATCATTATGTAATGCTATTTCTACAACAAAATATACAAATTATATGATCACATATCAATATCAACACATTTATCATTTAAGAGAAAATAATGTATTTTACAAATACTCCCACTAAATCATACACCTTCCAATGCAAATAAGCATAATATGCATTTAATGGGCTAAGATCCAACTTTAATTTAATCTCAAGTACGCTATGGCGCATCGCTCAAGATTAAACTAATTAGGTAGAAAACATCAATCATATCGTATATGACTCTTAGTGCTAAGATCCAACTTTAATTTAATCTCAAGTACGCTATGGCGCACCGCTCAAGATTAAACTAATTAGGTAGAAAACATCAATCATATCGTATATGACTCTTAGATCTTTTATGAGATTTATTTAAGACATCATATGTCTAAGCATATTTTAATCTCATCTTATGCCTTGGGTCCAAAACCATTTTGATAACCCAATTAAGTTCATCCACTTTAAACATATAGGAACCACCATTTCCTCATCTTGCTCGCAAACGGAATAGAATCAAAGCACCTTGCTATGGCAAGCCCACCCAAAACTATCCGAGTGGTCTCAAGTGTTTTAATCATGGATTGTCATAAAGAACTTAAAAAGTTAAATGAAGTTTATTTAAAGTAGATTATAAGCATATCAACAAAATAATCATAATCGTGCACTGTAAGTTCCCAAGAAAATAGGTAAGCCACAAGGACTCGCTTAAGTACCAAATTTTCCTTTGACGTAACTCCCTAGTCATGCATAATTATAATATCATTTTGAATGCAACATAATCAATACATTGTATACTGATTTGTTTCTCTTAAACAATCAGACTCATAAACTGATTTGTTTCTCATAAACAATCAGATTCCTTCAAATTTTGCGTAAATTGACTTGTTTCTCATAAACAATCAGAAAACCAAAATTTAATGTTTCAACTAAACATTTAGGAAATTATGAATCAATGTTTCAACTAAACATCTAATAAAATTCTTAACACTTAAGAACAAATAATTCATGCATCGCATTAATTAATAAAAACACATTTGAATTAATTAAGCATGCATCATAAACAATGAATTAATCTAGCATAGCCCTATAAATTTTATTTCCAGAAATTTATAGCATCCAGATCAAGACATAAAACATCTCAGATTATCAACATAATCACATATTAGCAGAAAAATTATCAAACTGATTCTGCCCAGATTGGCAAAGTATGTCGCGTGACAAACTCAGCCAGTTGGCTAAGTATGTCGCGTGACAACATCAGCCTATTGGAAAAGTGTGTCGCGTGACACACCTTGCCCAACTACCAGGTTTTCACTCGTGGCTAACTATGTCGCACGACATAGGTTGCCAGTTCGCAGATTTTTCAGATTCAATCAATTCTAATCATAAGGCAATTAAATCATATAAAACAACCTTTTTACAGATTTAATTCATCATAATCAGAAAACGATTTTCACATTGTTTCACATAAACAATCAAAATTCTATCGTATACAAAAACATGCAATAAGCATATAAACGATTTATATCTTGATTCTAGCATGTTAATTCTAACTTAACCATACGAACGGGGCTCTGATACCACTGTTGGGTTTTATTGGTCCATGCGCAGTGGAATTAAGCATCAAATTACACAAAACCCAAGCCCTAAGATCCGTTCTATACGATTAAATTAAATTCTTATGAGATAGAATTTACCAACCTTAATTGCTTTCTGGTCTTGAGCTATCGAACAATTTATTGGTGTGATTTTGAATCACAATCTTCAATCTTCAAGAACCTTTCAATCTTTAGATTGGAACTCTAGGCCTTGATCGTCAAACGAGCGAAGACCCTCTATTGTTGTATCCACACGTAAGAATGAACCAAGAACCGTTCTTGAGAATTGCTAGATTCTTAAACCTATGGAAGAATATTGAGAGAACTTTTGTTGTGAATTTCTATTGAAAAATTCGGCTCTTCTTCGGCTGTTTACAGACTCATATTTATACTACTTTAGTATTTAGAGTTTGTGCCCTAATCAAATTAGGAAACAAGTGTAAACCGCCTCTGTGGCTAGTTATGTCGCGTGACAAAGGTTGCCATATGGCTAGTTATGTCGCGTGACAAACGTTGCCATATGCAGGAACTCTCAATCATTCTTCCTTTGATTTAACCAATTCATTCTAGTTATGTGTGATCCAATAGGATTATATTATGTTGGCAATGAGTTCGATCATATCGACTCTCATAAGACATAAGCGGACTCTAGCAAGCCATTATGTCTACCCAAATAATATAACGTAAGAGTTCGCATTTCCAATGGTGCACTTCCATTTCTCCCTTTGTCTCACGATGTTATATTGAATACAAGTCATGGTCCACGCCAACTTGTATCTGTTCAATGCTTTCTCGATTCTTGAGTATAATGATATTCCAATCGCATTGGGGTGTGGCCACACACTTTCCATCATTATCACTCATCGAGGGGCCCAAGCAAAACATCTCTCTTTTGAGGGACAAATTCCATCTTGACTTATCATCCTTCCCATCATGAATCCGATCATGCCAAAGATAGCCTTTATAAATATCTTGTTAAGATATCGTTTGACTAAAATCAAACATGACTTTCATCATATGTAAGGTCATGATAATCTCAGGTCTAGGGACTAAATGAAGTGACCATATGAGATTTAATTATGACATTTGACCATGACATAAATCTCATACGGGTCAAGTTCAGTCACTTGTTCTCTAACAAGTACCCATAATTTCAATGTGCATCTCTATGCATATAATCATCATATGATTATCCATTGATAATTATACTAATTATTCTCTTAATAATCAGGGACAGAGATTATTACAATAAATATGCAAACTATATAATAATCAAATAATAAACTTAAATGATAAAGATGATACATAACGGTTTTCAGTTAAACATAACTAAAGCCTAGGGCATTACACCAACAGTCTTCGTCACAGAAAGTGAGCATACTGCCATACGGTCAGGAATCGTAGATGTGATCTCTTTCCGGAGAAGGAGAGTCATCAAGCCATTCATTTCCTGTCTTCCTCTTGCGAGGTAAAGCCTTGGTGGTGCCTCGGGATTGTGTTTAGGCTGCTTGTGGTGGTGGCCGCCCTTGGTTAGCACATTGATTGAGTGTGAGTGCCAAGCTGACTTTGACTTTCCTTTGCCGGCCCGTGCTCTGAAGCTGGGCAAATTGAACCTTGGTTGATCCCGCGGGGGGTTAGGCTTCTGACTGGCAGTGAGGTTGTCAAGATTTGAGGTATTCCGATGTCCTGAGGCCTGAACACTGGTGTCAGCAGGACTTTTCCGCTTTCCCACCCCTGTCTGCTCTAAAGCTGCGTGGCCTGGAGGAAGGGAGGACTGGCTGGAGTAGAGTACGTAGTAATCGAACCACCCGGATGGCTCTCCAAGTGTACCCACACTGGTGTCTCCAGCTTCATATCTTTCTCTCAGTTTTTGTTGAGAAGACTTCTTCTTCTGCTTTCTAGGAGGATTACCCCTGACCATGTCTTGGGACTCGTACTCTAGGCATGCGGAGCAGTCACAAACATCGTAACTGATGTGGACATTCGATGAGGACCTGGCTGGAAGAAGCGGAGGCACTGGCTCTGCGACAATCTTCATTGGCACCCATTCGATGGAGTTCACACTGTTGTTGTTCGGAAAAGGGTTTCCGACCGTATTGGGCCCACGGGGACGCTCCAATTTTCCTTCCTCTATCAAATTCTGAATTTCGTATCGTAACCCCACACAGTTGTCGGTGGTATGGCCATGATACTGATGGAAGGCGCAGTACTTGTTCTTGTCAGCGTTGACTATGGGATCCTTGGGTTTGTAGTTGGCAACGGGTTTGAGGAGGCCTTCCCTGATCAAACCTTCCAACATCTTACTCAGCGGCATGTCCAACTTGTCGAATTGTACGGCAGGCTGCTTCGAAGTGGAGTTGTTGCTTTGTGGGACTGAGTTTCTGTTGCCCGACTGTTGTCCCTGATGGATGTAGTTGACAGACGTATCTTTCCCTTTGCCAGGGGCCGGTGCGGGATTGAATGCAACTGCCGATCGGTATCTATATGGCTGTGCAGTAGCCAATTTTTCCTTGAGATCCTTCTCAAACTGTGGGCCGGCATTGACCACGGCCCGAAGATCTGGGAAGAAGTGATGACTGATGAGAGTTTTGATGGACGGTCTTAAGCAGGACTTAAAGATCCACATCTGTTCATCCTTGGAGAGTGGCTCCATGATCTCGAAGAGTTTCCAACTCCACCTCTTGTAGAATACGCCGACGCTTTCATCTGCTTTCTGCTCGGTGGTGATTAAGTCCTCACGACTTGTTTTCCACTCTAAGTTGGATCTGTACCATTCTAGGAAGATGTTACTGATCTGATCCCAGGTGTCGCGATCTGTAGGTTTGACCCTTAAGAACCATCGTAACGCTGAACTCTTGAGCTTATGCTGGAAGTGATCAGCCATTTGCTGGAGGGTTGCTCCTTTCACTCTCATGTCGAGAACGTAGGTGTCAACATATGTTTGAGGACATTTGGTTCCGTCGAATCGGTCTATCTCCGGCATTCTGAACTTGGCAGGGAGAGGCGTGACCATTCTCGGATCTGTGGAACTGAGCATTTCTTGCTCTGATCTGCCCTTGGTGGCTTTCAGGTCTTTCATATGTTCGACCATCCAGGCTAAGGTTGGGTCCAGTGGTAGACTTTGAGTCTCGACGTCGGGTGCTACCACGTGAGCAGTAGTGGTTGGAGGTAGAAGGCTTGATATATGTGGATATATGGGGGCCTTTTCTGGACTATCTCGGGGTTTGTCCCCGATGTTTTGGGATTCGTGTATAGGAAATGGGATGAACCCAGGAGGGTATTAGAGGATATTGGCATCTGTTTGAGATGGTCCAGCGGTGCGCTGGTTGTACTGAGTGATGGTAGTAACACTGGCTTGGCCGTACATGACAGGGTTGCCCTGAGAGGTGGCCACATGAAGCCTAGGTCGACTGTTTCCCAGGTTCGAAGGCATACCGTAAGTTGGCGGGGGAGGAACCTGGTTGAAGGTTAGAGAAACTGGTTTCGGGGAATCGTCGTCCTCGACTAGGACGAAAGTACCGTCTGACTGGGGGATAGCTGCTATTCCTCTCTCATTCAGAAGTTGTACCACGAAATTCTGCTAATCTTCTTTCTGCCTCATGAGAACCTCACAAGCCCGGATGGCTTCTTCCAATGTCATATCTGTTACCGGAGGTGGGGGTCCGTCCCTGTCACGATTTCTCGCTGAGCTAGACATGTCAGATATTCTGGTTGAGGGAACTGAGGGAACCGAAGAACTGTCTGACGCTGCCATAACTGTGACTCTGGCGAGGCGCTGACCCGGAATTCTGAACCACTTTCTACTCACTGCAGGGAATGAAAGGCAGGGTTTAGGCTTCGGAAAAGGGTATTTGGCTTAAGGTTTCGGGCTAGTGCAATGTGCAGTTACCGATTAAAGTTTAATTAAAACGCGTTTTCTCAGAGTCCTAATCGGTTGGAAAAGATCGTGTCTTCTTTTTCGCAACTAACCTAAGGCTCTAATTAGTGGATCTCGTCACTACGTTTATAAGCCCCTCGTTTCCATTTGTAGATCATCTTCTCGGGACGGACAATCCCGAGCGAGGGTCCTATAAGGCAAGCGAGTTCCACCGACAATGGAAAAAGTGAACTTAAGGCTAGCTGATCACGCAAACTTCCAACGTATGTGACGCACGGGCCACGGTCGAAGACAACGTCCTTAAGTTAAGACGGGCATCGTGCCAAAATTTCGGCATGACCTCTCCCGACTTGCTTGCGCGAGGGGCCTTAGCTTTTGGCGTTGGCCAAGTTGTGGCTGGCACGGTGCATACGGTGAGGGTTTGGTGACACGGTGTCACATTGAACCTTCGGGTATATTTTTCGGCAGAGCTCCGCGTCAAAGTCAAGGCTAAAAAGCTCAAGACTTCGGGTCGGGAACGACCTTCGGTCTCAATCTTTTGAGCTTGACTCGTAATGGAATCCGGCGTAAAAACATACACATGGGCTTTATGACACGTACTAAGCCAAAAACCAATCGGGGTCTTGGACGAAGTGTGACATAAAGAGTGCATGGCTTACACGGGCTAGGATGGGCTGTTTGGGACGACCCCGTGCGATATCGAAAGGTGTCTGGCAGACCAACCGAGCTGCAACTGAACGGTCATCCCGAGTTACGGGTCGTAGTGTGCAGTGTACCGAGGCTGTAAGTGCACGTGAAGTGCGGTGTTTTATGTACCCCAATCTGAATCACCCTCTTCCGAACACACGGGAAACACTGCAGACTCACACAAACGCAGTCCCCCAACCAAACCAAGGGAGGGACCTTTCTGGGACAAAAAGGGACAAAAGGACTTTTTAGGAATTTTTCAGAAATTGGAAAAGCAAACATGGTCCGTACGGACCTCTTTGTTGCAATGATTACTGAATCCCCTTAAAGTCCAAGATATTCCCTCAAATCCCGGAAGTAATAATCACTCACCTACATGGTTGGTCCGTACGGACCTTATTGCATGCAAGGTTGGTCCGTACGGACCTTATTGCAACCAGACACCATCATGGCTGAATCTTCTTAAAGTCCACATATTCCCTCAAATCGAGGAAAACCAAAATTCTGGATTACCTGGAAGGTCCGTACGGACCTTATTGCACAAATCCTGGCACTATAAATAGAGGGCTCCCCCTCCCTCATTTCACACATCTCCCTCTTCTCTCCTCTCATCCCAGCCTTCTGGCACCCCTCTAAGTCCTCTCGAGGCACTCCCGGCCCCTTTCGGATCCTTTCGAGGCCTTCCGAGCTCCCTTATGGTACTTCGAAGCCTCTCCAAGCGCTCCCGCGACGCTCCCGCGCTGCCCTGAGGCACTCTCGAGGTACTCTGAGGCCCCTCATGGTACTCCGAGGCCTTGCCTAGTCTTTCCCGAGGCATCCCGGCTCTTTCCGAGTCAAACCGATGATCCCGGCCCACGTCGAACCTCTGCCCGAGTAACCCCTGCCATCTCAACGCACGCCGAACCTCTGCCCGAGTGATCCCTGCGATCCCAACGCACGCCGAACCTCTGCTTGAGTAATCCTTGCGATCCCAACGCACGCCGAAACTCCGTCCGCAGACAACCGGCTCATCCCAAAGCAATCCCGGTCCGTACCGGAACACTATTCCATCCTCAAACACTATTCCCCTGCGGAAGACAGACACGAACCAACATTGGTAAGGCTTCCTTCCTACATTATTTCAATACATTTCAATAAAGCAGTGTACAATGTAGACATCCGATACATCATGCATTTTTAAAAGCACATACACACACACACACAACAGTTAAAGAATATAAGGGGTACCGAAAGACTCGCTTTTACGAGGCGACTCAGGTGAGCTCTAATAATCTAATATTCACTTCCCGAGGAGTCATCTGACCTCCGAACTCAAAAATCTCATCACACAAAAAATAGTTTATTTTTAAACTGATGCCCTTTTTCAATGTTTTGGGCTTAATAAAAACGGCTTGGCGACTCTACAAGAAAAAACACAGCGAGACACCTCCAACCGCAAAACAGAATAATCCAGATGTCGGGGCGCGATCGAGCTGCCTATCGGATCCGGGCGACCTCCAAATGCGACTCAAAAGCGAGATGTCGAGGCCTCCGCGCGTGAGCTGGATCCCGGGTAATTTTAGTTGGCGACTCCGCTGGGGATATTTTGTTTTAAAACTTTTAAACAAAACAAAAGATTTTTAAAAACGATGATGAGGGTCAAACTTTCATTTTACCCATTTCTTTAACTATTGTGTGTGTGTGCATGTGCTTTACTTTTTATTTTACAAAAAAAAAAATAAAAATACAAAAAAAAATGCATCAATATACATCTGTATACATACATTTAAAATTCTTCAAAACTTCTGTTTTACTCAGAAAAATAATTTTAGTGACCGCACACTACTCGCACTGCTGCCTCGGTACACCGCACGCTACTCGCACTGCTGCCTCGGTACACCGCACGGTACGCGCACTGCTGCCTCGGATACACTGCACACTACAACCCTTAACCCGGAGTGGTCTTAGTTGCAGTTCGTTTGGCCTTCCAACGCCTCTCGGACGTGCACGGGATCGTTCCAAACATCCCATCCTAGCCAAGCGTCAACCCTGCACGTTTGAGTCTTGAGTCACACTCTGTCCAGACTCGGTTGGTTTTTACCCAGTCCGTGTCATACAAGCCTGGATACATATCCCATGCCGGCCATTTTCTGAGTCGAAGCTCGAAACTCAAGATCCCTTGCGCAAGCTAAGTGATGAAAGGTCATGCAAAAATCTTGACCCGATCTTGATTTTCCAAAGCTACACCCAGACAATGTTCCGTCCCGGATATACATCCATGCCCACATGACACCATGTCATCAAGCCTTTAATACGTCAGCCATGACGATATGACCCAGCCAACGCCTAACGTCACAGATCCCTTGCGCAAGCAAGGTAAAGAGAGGTCATGCCGAACTCTTGACCCGATCTTGACTCAGTGGCCGGCTCGGTTCACTATTCACATGGCTAACGCATTAAAACGAACATGACAGGCTCGGTCCTTAGGTTCAATTTTTATTTTAGGCCGGTGGAAACCGCTTTCCCTATAGGACCCTCGCCCGGGGCTGTCCACCCTGGGATGTCGAAATACAGGTGCAAAACGAGGGGCTTATAGCCGCACAGATGGTCTCCACTGACCCAGGATCTAGCATAGTTGCGAAAAAGAAGAGCAATCTTTTCCAACCTACCTAGGACTCTGAGAAAACATGTTTTAAGCAAATTAAAACAACAAAAAAAAGAGAAAAATAAAAGAAGCGGAAACCGCATGCCACGTGAGCTTTCCCCCTTTTGTCCCGAAAGGCCTTCCCGTGTCCAAACCTTACCCGTCACCCCCTCCAGCGAACCGAGAGTGATCGAGAATACCCGGGAACTACTCTCCCCGTGTCAAAGCCGCAAGGTCCAACATCCTTCCCACCGCAGTCACCAGGGCAGTCCGTCAGCTACCCATGGCCAAGTCAGTGGATAACAACGAGGAAAATGGGACCTTAACCCCGAGAAATTTCCCAACATTGGATGAAGTTTGGCAAGTCATTATGGCTCTTGAGAAATGCCAAGGCGAACAACAAGCGTGGATCGAAGGTGCCATGCACCACTTCGGAACATTAGCCACCCCCCAACTACCTGGGGCTTCCAAAGACATGCCTGCTCCTGCAGCTTCTAACGTCTCTCATTGTCTCCCAGAAGTCAACCTGTTGCCCTCGTACGAGCCATGCAGTTACGACATAAAGCCACAAGACCCCCCGGGGGAAGACATGCCCATTCAGCATCCTGAGGTCCCGGTACCACCGCCGAACAACGAACACATCTGGTGGGACGTCTGCGATTGCACTGATTATCTGGAAATGGAATTCCAAGATGAAATGAACGAGGGCCGCCCTCGAAGAAATAAGAAACCCTCTTCTCAACAAAAAATGAAGAAGAGATACGAATCCGGCGATCCCACAGTCGGAACCCTTGGAGAACCATCAGGAAAGTTTGACTACTACGTCATCTACTCCAGCAAATCTCCTCAGCCTAGCTCTGCACAAGGCCAAAGCAACGTTTGCTCCATGATCAGCTGGGACGAGCTCCGCGCCGCCACCAACGGCCCGAAGGTCCAGATACCTCAACCCCTGTCTTGGAAAGATCTCAAAACCACTGTTGATGCTTCAACAAAAGTAATGACGGTCAACGAACTAAAATGCGCAGTATGGCCCTTTGCCAACCAAGGCCCTCTCACTACAGAAATAGGAGAGACGAGCAAAGCAGCAAAGCCAGAGGTGAACGTTTTGATGCATTCCGGTCAAATCCCGACGAATCCTCCACGGACAGACAAAAGGCCAGCGATACCTGAGCCACGAACTAAAAAGGGGCCCTATGCCAAAGAAGCCGAAACCCTTGACCCGAAGGCTGAAGATCCTGTCTTAACTCAGCTCAAGCGTACTCAGGCTAACATCTCACTTTGGTCCTTACTCACTTCATCTTACCCGCACAAACTCAAGTTGGAAGAAAGTCTGGCCCAGACCATGGTTCCCATCACCGTGACACCTGATGAAGCAGTTCAGATGATCGGCAACATTCATTACAGCAACATCATCACTTTCATGGAGCTCGACCTCCCAAAATTTGGGGCTGACCACAATGAGCCTCTCTACATAACAGTTCAACTGGATGAGCGTTGTCTCCCTCGGGTCTTGGTAGATGGTGGATAATCCATGAATGTCCTTCCATCCAAAAGGATGTATTTGCTAGGGATCAAAGCAACTGATCTGAAACCCTCCACTCAGGCAATCATGGCATTCGACTCAACGTCTCGCCTAGCCTTGGGAATAGCCACCTTGAACCTATGGTTCGGAAAATAGATGGTCCCGATCGACTTACAAGTCATTGACATTTCGATCACATTCACTGCCATTTTGGGACGCCCTTGGCTACACCAGATCAATGGGGTGGCATCCACCCTCCATCAGGGCGTAAAGTTCGTCCAAGGACCAGATCTTACCATCATCTACGGTGATAGCATAGTCACCGAAGGGACCGACACAAACGGCATCCCAGTCTTAGAGATCAAACACGACAATGATGGCATGATGCTGACAGGGTTCACCATCAAATGTCCAAAGGCCCAGGTGTGCCACATAGACCTGCCTTTGATTTGGGATAAGTTCCATCCCCCGATGAAGATGATGAAGCACATGAACTATATCCCGGGGCTTGGTTTGGGAAAACGCCATCAGGGTACCCAACAAATCATCAATATCAAGGAACAGAATACCCTTCATGGCCTGGGATACATTCCTACTCCCGAAGACGCTGCGGAAGACAAACGAGCTGCACGGAAACGCTCAGCCAATGGCAAAAGAGGCTTGCACGCAATCTCCGATCTTCGCCCTTACAGCTTCGACATGACCAAGTACTTCAAAAAGAAAGATGACAACTTGAATGAAGACACAGGAAAGGGAACAGAGCTGATCAACGCCAAACAAAGCTGGCCGATAACCATGGACAAGCTCCAGCGAAACCTGGCAAGATTCAGAGGCCTCAAGCCAAATCCCGTCAGAAGAGAATTTCTCGATGCACCAACTCTGCCAGTACCCACAACCACCACTATTCACAATGAATTTTGGTTCGGGAAAACCCCCTCTTTGGCAGAAGAACTCGAAAAACTCTCTGTCAACACCCCTGCACCCAACAAGCGGGACTAGTCTGCATTCGAGCTAGCAATACCCAAGACAAGAGCGGAAGACTTCGCATGCAATGCTTGGAACGAGCCCCTGCTCCACCTGCTCTTCAACGAAGAAATCGAGATGCCAGACCTAATCGATTTTGTTTCTGATAACTCTATGATGGCCATGATCGGGAACGGTGACACCAAGCCTTTCAAACCCTGCCTCCTTTCAAGCTCATTGCCACTCAATAACTGGGCCACCTTCTCCGGACCCACCGCCAGCAAAAAGGACATGATCGAAAAACTTGGTCTGACCCCTAGAGTCCTAGAGTCCAGTGTCAAAACCCATCCTGAGTCCATTATCTTTGAATTTGAGTCTCTTGAGTCATCTGATGGCCTCACGCCAGAAGATTACGAACTCATTGCCAATAATGTATTACCGTATGCTCTTAATGAATGCTTCGATCTTTCCGAGTATCCTCTCATTGCATCTTTAACAACTGATAAATTAACTAACACAAAAACGGTTAATAACGATTCACTTGATAAATAAGCAGACACATTAAACGAACAATACATTAAGCGCATCTTTAAGCGTGTTGTCAAACGAGAGAAAAACCGGGCCCAAGCTGCCGAGAAGGTTTTAATCAGAGCGATTTGCGAAATTGCTGAAGAGCCAAAAGAGACACAAATAGGGAGTTTCTTCACCGACACATAGCAAGACGCATTGACTGCACTGCTCAAAGAGTTCGTGGACGTGTTCGCTTGGTCTTACCGAGACATGCCCGGATTGGATCCAAACATTGTAGAACATCGGATCCCCTTGAATCCCGAGGCTAAGCCCATCAAGCAAAAGCTACACCGAATCAAGCCAAAATGGTCTTTACAAGTCAAAGAAGAGATCGAGAAGATGCTCCGCGACGGCTTCATCAGGGTGATCGAGTACCCCACATGGCTCTCCAACATAGTCACGGTCACTAAGGCCAACGGAAAGGTGCGCTGTTGTGTGGACTTTCGAGATCTCAACAAAGCAAGTCCCAAGGACGATTTTCCACTACCAAACATCGACACGTTGGTGGACACTACAGCCAATTTCGAGGTCAAGTCCTTCGTGGACAGGTTTTCCGGCTACAATCAAATCAAAATGTCCGAAGAAGATCAAGAAAAAACAGCCTTCACAACCCCCTGGGGAACCTACTGCTACACAGTGATGTCGTTCGGACTAAAGAACACTGGGGCTACCTACCAACGGGCAGTAATCGTCCTCTTCCACGACATGATCCACAGAGAGATCGAAGTGTACGTCGATGACATGATCGTCCACTCAAAGGGATCAGATGGACAACACCTCACAGATCTGAGAAAGTTCTTCAATCGCCTCTGAAAACACTCGATGAGGTTAAACCCTGCCAAATGCACATTTGGGGTCAGCCGAGGCAAAGTCTTGGGATACATGGTCACCGAGCGAGGCATCGAGGTTGATCCTCAAAAGATCAAGGCCATCATCGAAATGAGACCATCGCAAACTCAAAAAGAGGTGAAAAGCTTCATGGGCTGCCTGTAGTATATCAGCCGCTTGGTCAATCAATTGACCTCCATGTGTGAGCCAATCTTCAAACTAATGAAGAAGAATGCCAACGTCGAATGGAACTCAGAATGCCAAGATGCCTTTGAAGAAATAAAGGCGTACCTTGTGAGTCCTCCGATTATCTGTCCTCCCCACGATGAGAAGCCACTGTTGCTATACCTAACTGTGACCGACACCGCAATTGGAGCCATGCTCTGTCAAGAAAAGAAAGAGTCAAGAGTCGAGAACGCCATCTACTTCGTCAGTCGAAAGTTTCAAGGCAGCGAACTCAACTACTCAGCCCTCGAGAAAACCTGCGCAGGTCTAGTATGGGTCCTCGGAAAATTACGACACTACATGCAGTCGCACACGGTGCACTTGGTTTCCAAAATGGACCCAGTGAAGTACCTCTTCGACAAACCATCTCTGTCAATGAGGCTCGCCAAATGGTCTTTCTTCCTAGCGGAATTTGACATCAAGTACGTAAACCAAAAGTCAATCAAGGGACGGGCAATGGCCGAACAGCTGGCTGACTTCCCAACCGACGAGGCTCGAGGCCCCGAACCACAATTTCCAGATGAAGGAATCTTCGCACTCGAAAGCGAAAATCGATGGCAACTGTTCTTCGATGGAGCAGCCAAAAAAAAAGGAAACGGCATCGGTATGCTCTTGGTCGATCCCAAGGACGAGCACACCCCAATCGCCATAAAGCTCAATTTCGAGGTAACCAACAATGCCGCCGAATACGAAGCCTGTGCCGCCGGACTACAGGCCGCACTCGAAAGGAACGTCCAAAAACTCGAGGTCTATGGGGACTCAGCCCTAATCATCAACCAAGTTTCCAACAAGTGGAAAACCATAGACCCAGGCTTGCAAAAATACCACGCCTGCATGGAGGACCTCATCACACAATTCGAAGAGGTCACCTTCCACTACTTGCCGAGGGACCGAAATCGGTTTGCAGACGCCTTAGCCACCTTGGCTTCACTCGTGGAAATCCCTGAGGGAAAAGCAATCAAGCCCTTCAAAGTCGGACGAAAGGAAATTCCAGCCTACTGCTGCGAGATCGAACCAGAGCCCAAGCCCATCAATGAGCCATGGTATAATCAGATCTTCCAATACCTCAAAAATGGGGAAACCGCCTTCATGGACGAGGAAGGTCAACGCAGGGAAGGAGTCAAAGACAAGAGCATCATGGCCCTAAAATGCCTCGCCTCTCACTTTGTCATCCTTGGGGACATGCTATACAAGAAACGCTACCAAGGACCACTCCAACGCTGCCCCACATGAACGCCAGGGCCCTAATGCAAATCATTCTCAGGATAGGCTACTACTGGATCTCCATGGAGGCAGACTGCATCCACTTTGTCCGAAGCTGCCACAAGTGTCAACGGTTCTCCAACCTCAATCATCTACCTCCTCACGATCTCTACTGCATGACTACACCCTGGCCCTTCGCCACTTGGGGAATTGACGTCATTGGGAAAATTGCTCCACCAGGAAGCAACGGCCACGAGTTTGTCTTGGTAGCCATCGACTACTTCAGCAAATGGGTCGAAGCCAAGTCCTACAAGGTGCTCACCTCCAAGAAAGTCACGCATTTCCTCAAGGAAAACATCATCTGCCGATACGGCATCCCGAACGAAGTCATATCAGACAACGGCTCCCACTTCGAGGGAGAATGCGACAGACTGCTGGCCGAATTCAAGATCACACGCGACAAGTCTTCTCCCTACCGGCCACAAACGAACGGCGCCGTAGAAGCAGCAAATAAGACCATCGAACGGATCATCCGAAAAATGACCACCCGAGGACGAGATTGGCCCGAGAAGCTGCACCTTGCACTTTGGGGCTACCAAACATCAGTCAGAACAGCCACAGGAGAAACCCCATTCGCCCTGACATACGGGATGGAAGCAGTCCTTCCCATTGAACTGGAAATTCCCTCACTACGAGTGCTGCTGGAAAATGAAATCAACGAAGTCGAATGGCTCCGAAGCCGACACGACGAATTGGCTCTGCTAGACAAGCGACGACTAAAGGCCATGGAACACGTCCGAGCCTACCAAAGCAGAATGGCTAGAGCTTTCAACAAGAAAGTCAAGTCCCGAGACATCAGGGAAGGCGATCTGGTACTCAAAGAAAAGCCTCCCACTCAAACCAACCCACTGGGAAAATGGGAACCAACATGGATCGGCCCTTTCGTGGTTCAAAAGATCTTCTCCGGAGGTGCCATGAAGCTGACAGACCTAGACGGCAATCCCTTCATGAATCCAGTCAACGGAAGCAAACTTCGAAGATACTTCGCCTAAAGAAGAACAAATGTGCATATCTTGGCACTCCATGTAGTGTCGAACTACGCAGACCTGAGCCCTCTAGTCCGGGGGAACTTAGGCAACCTTAATTGGTCCGATCTAAAAACACACAAAAAAGTCAAAAGTTTGAATGTCAACCAAGACCTCCATCAAGCTACACACTTTCCAAGAGCATGCCCCCACCATCACCTTGACCAAGTCAAACGACGGCGGCAACATCAAAGGACATCCGAAGGTCACTCAACGTCGAACGACTGTCCCATGTCAACTTCCAAGCCAGGGGCTTGTCTTCGCCCTCACGTGCTTAAAAAAAAAAAGAGCTCGAGCAAAGGCTCTAAAAAAAAAAAGAGCTCAAGCAGAAGCTACAAAAAAAGGAGGTCAAGAGCCCGACGCCAACAAACAAGAGGCAAGGAAGCTACGGAAAAGACCGTTAAAATGATTTGTCAGGGGATCATCCAACCTCTCAGCCAAACATAAAGCCCAAGCAAAGGGGATTGCCGTCAAGTCCCAGGCTGCTTCAGTCCGCAAATGCAAACAGAAAAGTCCAAAGATGGACGCCATCAAGGCTCACAAAAGAAACAAAAAGCGAACAAGAGATCTTGCATCTCGACAAAGCTTTAAAAGTAAATCACAAATCACTAACGATTACAACATTTCTTGATGAGTTCAAGCACGGTCTACTCTCAAGTTCACTAAAAGACAGCTTAATACATTTAACAAATAATGTGTTTGCAATGCAATGAATGGATACCTAGGAGGTCATTCCGCGCCTTCTGCGCTTGTCCCCTCACCATTCTTCCCTTTTTTCCCTCGTCCCCGGCGAGTCTTCTTTCGCTCCACGCGAGCCAGCTCTGCGTCTCTCAGTCCGAGATTGGGGGTCCTCCCCATAGAGTCAAGCAATCCAGTAGCTCTCAGGGCTTCATTCGCCCGTGCTTCGGCTCGGATCTCCTCCCTGCGAGTCTGCAAAAGGGGACCTCTCCCCGTCAGTCGGTCAACTCTAGTCTCGTAGTCAAACAAAGTGTCCCCCGTAACATCCTGAGGGTCAGACCAGGCTTCGACACTCCTAAGGCAATAGCTACTACGGCAATCAGGCCTCAGAATTGCTTCACGCCTGCTCCCCAAAGCCACTTGGGACTGCCCAACACGCTGCTCATACCAGGCCAGGTACTGGGTCGTTAGTACGACACTCTCCCGACGTCTAAGAAGCACCACAAGAGGGAAAGAGGAATACTCCCATACCCTCAAAAAATACAAAAAGAGCACCTGGAGCTGCCATACAAAGAGGAGCTACCTCCGCAGTAGCAAGGTCGTCCCAGCCCAACAAAGGCTCCTGCTTCATCCCAAACTGCCGCGAAACAAGCGACGGAATATAGAAGGAGGACCAAGACAAACCTGGAACTCTGACAACATAGGATCCTTCCTGAAAGGCCCTCCTAGTTTCAATCCCCCAGTGCAAAACCCACCAACGGATCTGATGCGTACCAAGCCGTGCCATCCATCACTCCCAGGCGGACTGATCCATATCCAACACAAGAGGTCGCCGAGCAAATGACCACGGGCTAAACGATGTCGGAGCCTCGGGCAGGGCCTGAAGTCTCTCTCGCAGCCACAAGGTGAGCAAAGTGGGGCTTCCCCCTCTCATGAATCGATCCCCAGTTGCCAGACGGTCAATACCATGAAGAGTCTCCCCCAGCACCAACGGGACAATATCCTCTCCAGCTCTGCAGTGCCCAACAACATCTAGCAAAGCGCCATTGCAAACCCCAAGGGAGTTGACCATGAAAAGTGTCGCTATCACGCACAAGGCAAATGCATCCCATGAGACATCACTCTCATCATCAATCATAAATCGCTCCGGTAGCGCAGAAATGTCAATATGACCCGAATCAAGAATCATGTCCTGCACTTATCCCAACGAAGTCCGAAGAAAGCATGCAAGCTACACGCTCACGGCAGCACCGCCAATCAAAGGAAGTGAGATGGCCTCCACCTTCGGTCCTCCAATCAAAGCCCGAAAATCCTCAAAGGTGGGCACCATCTCATTGTAGGAGAAGCAATACACATGCCTCCTAACATCCCAGAACTTCGCGGCAGCCCGCAATAATTCCCAATCAGGAACCAACTCCTTAAGGGACCAAACCGAGCAAAGTTGAAACCTTACCTCGAAAGCCCGCCTCTGATGCCTCATACGGTGTCGCATCCACATTTTCAGCCACTCAAGGAATTATGCTTGCCGCTCCTGCGAAAGCCTTGGCAAAATTCATGGAACGTACGAAGAATCCATGGCAAAAATGGAGGTTCCTAGAGAAAATGGGGTAGAAAGCTCGACATGGCTGCAAATGGGAAGTGGGGAAAGTCCAGACATCTAGAAAATACTTATCCCTTCCCAAAAGCAAAGGTGATCTGTACGGACCTTGTTGCACCATGGCCCCACTTTCTCAGCAAACAGTACAACAACCACTGTTCCCAGCAGGACCTTGCTCCAAACTGCCCAAACTCTGGCCTAAGCCATTTTCGGCAAGCATACGCTACCCACAAACGCACTCCCATCTCACGTGGCATGCACAAATAATAACTAGCAACAATTCCTAGGACAACTCCCGGGAATCACAAAGTACGGCATTACATCTTAAAATAAAATACTTTGTGGTGCAAATGCGAATGTTTTATTACAGGTACGCATAATGTCTGTTGCTAAACAAAAAAAAGAAGATATGGAAAGAGGGAAAGCAAATGAGCCCTAATCTGACTCTTCATCATCATCATCAACATCGTCAAGCGAGAAATCGGGCACCCCGACAAACTCGCCAGCCACACCCTCATCGTCAGAATACTGAACCCCCTCCTGGGGTGGGTACTCAAAATACTCGAAAGGGTCAAACCCGGCAAAAGGATCGAAGAAGGCAGGCTCTGATGAACTCTCTCCCGGTGCCTCCTGCGAAGGCCAGAACTGGTGAAAGACCGGCTGCCTCTGGACTCCCGAAGACATCCCGGCATCCATGCTATGCTGCCCCCGAGAGGGTCCCTCCAACTGCTGCCCCGGCTCAACCCTCGGCGGAGGAACATCCACAGAATGCCTCGAAGGCATCGGCTCATATGCCGGCACACGCCTCGAAGACCGACAAGACAGCTTCCCTGCCAACTTCTTCGCAAAGGACCGCATCGCCACATAACGGCGGGTCAGCGTGTCGAAGGCTCTCACCGAGACCTGCACAAAAAAAAAATAGCCAAAGAAACGCTCAGCTAAAGAGATGCAGGCATACGAAAAAGAGAAAAATACAGAAAAGATGCCAAGATGGAAAAGAGTAAGCACACTCACCGGCATATCCGGGTCAACCCGGTAGGCAGCTGGAGCCTGCTCAGGGACGGGTACCGACACCCTCTGCCTCGATGAATCCCCACAAACATATGTGAAATCCAGCCCAGGCACCGGAACCTCTGGGGGACCTGGCGGGCCATTCTCCCTCTCCCTCGCCAACACCTGTGGCGTCCTCAGCTTCCTCCTAACGAAGGACCCATACTCCTCAACCCAACAAAACCAACCACCGGCCGTCATTGTAAGCCCGGATTTTGCCCACTAAACGGCAACGCAACCACCGGCCATCATCGTAAGCCCGGATTTCGCCCACTAAATGGCAACGCAACCACCGGCCGTCATCGTAAGCTCGGATTTCGCCCACTAAACGGCAACACAACCACCGGCCATCAAGCCCGAATTTTGCCCTCTAAATGGCAACTCAACCACCGACCGTCATCGTAAGCCCGGACCTCGCCCACTAAACGGTAAAGCAAGCGCAAAAGGAGCCAGCACCTCCAAGCATAAATCTCAAGGCACAAAATGCCTCCAAAATGCCAAACGGTGAATCAACCACCGGCCATCAAAGTAAGCCCGAAGACACCTTCTCAGCAGAAAAAGCCCCTACAGGACCACATATCCCCAGCAGATGAACACCGGCAGTCATCGTAAGTCCAACCTTTTCCCCAGCGGACAAAACGCGAGGCATTCACACCTCTCACAATCAAAGCTTAAGGCAGCCACGCCTCCGCAAACCGCAGCCAGAAGACGAATCAAGTCCTCCCACATCACTATCTCCAGCACGGAAGGCTCTAAACCACTCAGTTCGGAAGACCGTATAAACCTCCCAAACTACTATCTCCAGCCCAGAAGGCTTTAAACCACCTGATTCGGAAAATCGTAAAATTTCCATCTCAGGACACCATCATGTCCTCGCAATCGACCTCGGCGGTCACCACATCCTTAGGGCACCACCATGCCCTCGCATCATATTAGGACGGGACACGTCCTCCTACACCACAAACCATCTTCTCGTAAGATTAACCATCTTCTCGTAAGATTAACCGATCTTCTCGTAAGATTACCCATCGTCTCGTAAGATTAACTGATCTTCTCGTAAGATTACCCATCTTCTCGTAAGATTAACCAATCTTCTCGTAAGATTACCCATCTTCTAGTTAGATTGCACACCCTGGATGCCTCCACGTCCTTACCATCGACCTATACGATCACCCAGGATGCCTCCACGTCCTTACCATCGACCTATACGATCACACAGGGCGCCTCCACGTCCTTACCATCGACCTATGCGGTCACCCAGGACGCCTCCACGTCCTTACCATCGACCTATGCGGTCACCCAGGATGCCTCCACGTCCTTACCATTGACCTATACGGTCACCCAGGGCGCCTCCACGTCCTTACCATCGACCCATACGGCCACCCAGGACGTCTCCACGTCCTTACCATCGAGCTATATGGTCACCCAGGGCGCCTCCACGGCCTTATCATCGACCTATGCGATCACCCAGGATGCCTCCACGTACTTACCATCAACCTATGCGGTCACCCAGGATGCCTCCACGTCCTTACCATCGACCTATGCGGTCACCCAGGACGCCTCCACGTCCTTACCATCGACCTATACGGTCACCCAGGATGCTTCCACGTCCTTATCATCGACCTATATGGTCACCAAGGATGCCTCCACGTCCTATCCATCGACCTATGCGGTCACCCAGGACGCCTCCACGTCCTTACCATCAACCTATACGGTCACCCAGGACGCCTCCACGTCCTTACCACCTACCTATATGGTCACCCACAGGATGCCACCGCACCTACATACAGAGTTCCAGTCAGAGGACATCTCACGTCCTAGTACAAAATAACACTCACCCCACACACGAATTACGATCAGGATTGATTCCCGCTAGGGATACGTAAGAATCCTATCACAGGGTCCAGCCAACTGACCTAAACGGTCACACAACAGGGCACCGCCATGTCCTGACAAATCGACCTACACGGTCACTTCCTCTCCCAGCACGCGATCCAGATTACGACCCTTATCTTATCGACGGCCCCACTTCCTCCGTATGTGACGTCGTCGAGGGGCTTCTGTAAGTACCCCAATCTGGATCACCCTCTTCCGAACACACGAGAAACACTGCAGACTCACACAAACACAGTCTCAAAGACCCGTGACACTCAAAAACCTCAAAACCCCCAACCAAACCAAGGGAGGGACCTTTCTGGGACAAAAAGGGACAAAAGGACTTTTTAGGAATTTTTCAAAAATTAGAAAAGCAAACTTGGTCCTTACGGACCTCTTTGTTGCAATGATTACTGAATCACCTTAAAGTCCAAGATATTCCCTCAAATCCCGAAAGTAATAATCACTCACCTACATGGTTGGTCCGTATAGACCTTATTGCATGCAAGGTTGGTCCGTACGGACCTTATTGCAACCAGACACCATCATGGCTGAATCTTCTTAAAGTCCACATATTCCCTCAAATCGAGGAAAACCAAAATTCTGGATTACCTGGAAGGTCCGTACGGACCTTCTTGCACAAATCCTGGCACTATAAATAGAGGGCTCCCCCTCCCTCATTTCACACATCTCCCTCTTCTCTCCTCTCCCCCCAGCCTTCTGGCACCCCTCTAAGTCCTCTCGAGGCACTCCCGGCCCCTTTCGAATTCTTCCAAGGCCTTCCGAGCTCCCTTGTGGTGCTCCGAAGCCTCTCTGAGCGCTCCCGCGATGCTCCCACGCTTCCCCAATGCACTCTCGAGGTACTCTGAGGCCCCTCGTGGTACTCCGAGGCATTGCCTGGTCTTTCCCGAGGCATCCCGGCTCTTTCCGAGCCAAACTGGTGATCCCGGCCCACACCGAACCTCTGCCCGAGTAACCCCTGCCATCTCAACGCACGCCGAACATCTGCCCGAGTGATCCCTACGATCCAAACGTACGCCGAACCTCTGCCCGAGTAATCCCTGCGATCCCAACGCACGCCGAAACTCTGTCCGCAGACAACCGGCTCATCCCGAAGTAATCCCGGTCCGTACCGGAACACTATTCCATCCTCAAACACTATTCCCCTACGGAAGACAGACACGAACCATCATTGGTAAGGCTTCCTTCCTACACTATTTCAATACATTTTAATAAAGCAGTATACAATGTAGACATCTGATGCAGCATGCATTTTTAAAAGCACATACACACACACACAACAGTTATAGAATATAAGGGGTGCCGAAAGACTCGTTTTTACGAGGCGACTCGGGTGAGCTCTAATATTCTAATATTCTCTTCCCGAGGAGTCATCTGACCTCCGAACTCAAAAATCTCATCACACAAAAAACAGTTTATTTTTAAATTGATGCCCTTTTTCAATGTTTTGGGCTTAATAAAAATGGCGTGGCGACTCTACAAGCAAAAACACAGCGAGAAACCTCCAACCGCAAAATGGAATAAGCCAGATGTCGGGGCGCGATCGAGCTGCCTATCGGATCCGGGCGACCTCCAAATGCGACAAAAAAGCGAGATGCTGGGGCCTCCGTGCGCGAGCCGGATCCCGGGTAATTTCTGGTGTACCTAGGCAACAAGTGCGAGTAGTGTGCGGTCACTAAAATTCTTTTTCTGAGTAAAACAGAGATTTTCAGAGTGTGTCTTAAAGAATTTTATGCACAGTTCAAAATGTAGCATGAAAATCAAGTATGAACGGGAATGCACGAACATGTCATGATTTTAAAAAAGATACAAATGTAATGCCCTTTTGAAAAAACCGTTCGAGGTTTAAAGCAACACACGCACACATAAACGAGGAAGGGTAAACGAAAGTTTGACCCACGGAAGGCTTTTTGAAAACAACGACAATTTTGAAAAAGTATCCAACTCCCCAGCGGAATCGCCAACTGAAATTACCCGAATTTTTATGCGCGGCGGAAAGGAGGTTGTCTTTCGCGGGAGGTGTTGGTGTCTCAGACCTCGCTTTCAGGAAGGAGAGGAGTTGCCACACGGTTTTGTATTTTGATCCCAAACGTTTAAAAACGGCTTTTCTGAAAACGGTGTCGTTTTTATTGGTAGCAAAAACTTAGGAAAAAGCATTGAAAAGGGCGTGTCATTTTTATTGGTAGCAAAAATGAGAAAATAGCTTTGAGTACCAGAGATTGTTAGGTTCGGAGGTCACATTACATTTCGGGAAGAGTATTTTGAGATCACCCGAAATGCCTCGTATGACGAGTCTTTCTACCTTTCTCGAAAATGTGTGCGTGTGTGTGTGTGGGTTTGCATTTTTGAAAATGGGGGCTTGAATGACAAGCTTAATATTAGTTTAAATGTCAAACATTGATTATGTGATTCCTTTTGAAAAGGCGAGCGTTTGAATGACAAACGTCGATTTCGGTGTTTTTTATGAAAAGTGACATGAGTACTGATTTTAACTATTTAACTTAAGTGTCAAATGTTGACTTTTAAGAAAAGAGCATTTGAATGTCAAACGTCGGATTTTTTAGTTTGAAGATGATCGTTTGGATGCAAAACGTCATTTCGCGCGTTTTTGAAAGAGAGTTCGAATGTCGAACTCCGGTTTTGAACCGGGCATTTCGTTGTTAGAGATTTTACGGGAAAAAAGTATTAAATGATTTTAAGTGTCGAAAGTCGGATTTTAAGTTTGAAGATGATCGTTTGGATGCCAAACGTCATTTCGCGCATTTTTTGAAAGAGAGTTCGAATGTCGAACTCCGGTTTTGAACCGGGCATTTCATTGTTAGCAATTTTACGGGAAAAAAACATTAAATGATTTAAAGTGTCGAAAGTCGGATTTTATGTTTGAAGATGATCGTTTGGATGCCAAACGTCATTTCGTGCATTTTTTGAAAGAGAGTTCGAATGTCGAACTCCGGTTTTGAATCGGGCATTTCATTGTTAGCGATTTTGCAGGAAAAAAGCATTAAATGATATGCGATCAACGAATCGTTTTTGCGACTCGGAATTTTGATAATTAAATACTATCATGAGCCAAATGGCTTGGACTTGTAAGTGACAGTATTTAAAGTGCGGTATCGACGGAATCAAACGACCCGGAATTGTAAAGTGCGTTCAACGAGCCAAACAGCTCGGAATGGTAAAGTTGCATAAAGTTAAATGGCGATCGACGGATCAAACGATCCGGAGTTTGTAATTGACATGAAAGTAAACGATGTTCGACGGATCAAACGATCCGGAAGTGTAAATGACATAAAAAGTAACGAAACGGGGCCGGAACGCCGTTTTAACCCGAGATTACTTCTCTTACGGGAAGAGAAGAGGATCAAGGACTAAAACGTATCGGACCCCGTTAGACGGTGACGTCTACATTTCAACAACGTTCGTCCTAAACGGTTATAGCGACTGGCACGTAAATCGAGATGGGACAAGAGTTTAGGGAGAGAGAGCACTACCTATGGCTAGGGTCAGCTCCTTTGGCTCGGTGGGCGTATACGGGATACGAAAATGTGTTTGGAACGGTGTTTCGAGGTGGTAGTGGTTGTATTTGGTTGAAATACGGGGTTTTCACGCAAACTGAGGCAAAACGGGGGCTCGGGAGAGGGTAGAACCAGTTTGGGCCGTGGCTTGAGAGGGAAAGGGAGTAAATTTTTGTGTTGTTAAAATGTTTGACAGCCCTCTGTATTTATAGGTGGATTTTGCAAAAGAGTCCCGACGGACTTGGGCTGATTTCCAGGGGTTTCTGTGAAACTTTCGAAACAGGAGGGGCTTGTTGGCGATTCTGGATACTTTGCAAAGGAGTCTGGATGGACTGGGACTGCATATTAGGGGTATTTTAGTCTTTTCACACTGAAATGTGATTGAAGTTGACAAGGGAGTTGTGGCATGCGGGCCACGTGTCCTGTGACTCACCAGGTTCATGGGATTTCGTGCCATTATTCCTGGTTTTGACCGTTTTTTAAATAACTGTTCGGAAAATGTCCGAAATGCCCCCGAAAAGTGCCAAAAAGTGTGTTGTTCAGGGAAAGCTGTACTTTTACGTGCGACGACATGTGTTGAGTACGCTTCGACGTTGGGATGCACGGGGCAGTCCCAGGATGTCTGGTTGGCTTCAGAACGGGGAGCTTAACGGGTTCCGGTTAACCTGGAGCGGGCCAGTTAACGGATTCTGGTTAACTTCTAACGGATTTTGGCGATCCGGATTTGGGTACTTACAGTAAGGTCCTCAAAATTTTACTCACAAGTCTTGCATTAGAGATTGATTCTCCCAGACTTGTACATTCATTTGAAATTTCATGGATTTTTGCAGCATATGAAACTATATCCTCAGTCTCTTCCATTCGAAGTATTTCAAACCTATCCATTAAAATTCTAAGCCTAGTAGCCTTTACACTTGGGATCCCCTCACATTGCATTTTCAAGATATCCCAAGCAGCCTTAGCAACACTTTCATTAGTGATGAGTTTGTACATATTCCCAGAAACATGGCTGGAAATAGCAATCATGGCCCTAGAATTAAAGTTAGCAGCATGGATTTCATCAAGAGTCCATCTTTCCTCAGGTTTCTTTTCAAAAATAGACTCACCAACACCAGACGCAGGCTTCTTCTCCACAGTAGGAGGTTGCCATGCAACAAGAATACACATCCAAGCCCTTTCATCAATACCTTTGATGTAATTACGCATTTTAGACTTCCAAAGAGAGTAATTTGTCATGCCACCCAAGACAGGAGGCCTGTTTTGATGATTTTGGTATTCCATTGTGACTACACTTTCTGAATCAATACTCAGTAATATATCGAGAGTTGGCTCTGATACCAATTGAACGTTTCGTGTAGCTAGGAAGCTTCAAACAACTCAACAGTTCACGGATGTTAGTCCAGATGTGTCTCACAACTGTCCACACATCCACAAGTAATGCAGCGGAATAATACAATAATACAAGGGTTATATACGTTCACTGGTTTTGAACCCAGCAAACTAGGCTTATGCCCAAAAACTTTTCACTATTAAAAACTATGTTGTTTACAAAACCACCAATAAGTGAAAACTAAAAGACAAAAATACTAAACAAGTTCTAATCACCTTCTACGATAAGAACATACTCCTTTTCCCAAGTAGACTCAATTCCAATCAGAAGTAAAACAAAGAACTTGATTAAAACCTAGATGTGCGTTCGGATGTATGTCACAACCTTCACTCACAACATAAAATAACAATATGAAAACGTGAAGAAACGAAACACAGTCAAAATTCCCACAATTTTATCTAAACCTACTGTGTTGGTGTCATTTGTTTCTTCTATCACAGCCACTTTTATATTGAACCTCTCAGGTAAGGTCCTCAAAATTTTACTCACAAGTCTTGCATTAGAGATTGATTCTCCTAGACTTGTACTTTCATTTGAAATTTCATGGATTTTTGCAGCATATGAAACTATATCCTCAGTCTCTTCCATTTGAAGTATTTCAAACCTATCCATTAAAATTCTATGCCTAGTAGCCTTTACACCTAGAATCCCCTCACATTGCATTTTAAAGATATCCCAAGCAGCCTTAGCAACACTTTCATTAGTGATGAGTTTGTACATATTCCCAGAAACATGGCTGGAAATAGCACTCATGGCCCTAGAATTAAAGTTAGCAACATGTATTTCATCAAGAGTCCATCTTTCCTCAGGTTTCTTTTAAAAAACAGACTCACCAACACTAGACGCAGGCTTCTTCTCCACAGTAGGAGGTTGCCATGCAACAGGAATACACATCCAAGCCCTTTCATCAATACCTTTGATGTAATTACGCATTTTAGACTTCCAAAGAGAGTAATGTGTCATGCCACCCAAGACAGGAGGCCTGTTTTGATGATTTTGGTATTCCATTGTGAGTACACTTTTTGAATCAATACTTAGTAATATATCGAGAGTTGGCTCTGATATCAATTGAAAGTTTCGTGTAGCTAGGAAGCTTCAAACAACTCAACAGTTCATGGATGTGAGTCCAGATGTGTCTCACAACTGTCCACACATCCACAAGTAATGCAGCGGAATAATACAATAACACAAGGGTTATATACGTTCACTGGTTTTGAACCCAGCAAACTAGGCTTACGCCCAAAAACTTTTCACTATTAAAAACTATGTTGTTTACAAAACCACTGAATGAGCGCTCGCCGAAAAAATAATAAAAATAGGGAGTCGCCACGCCAGTTTTAAGGAAATATTGAAAACCTTTTTGAAAGAGAAAATGGGTTCGGGGGTCAAGTTACATGTTGGGAAGAACTGAGAGTTCACCCAACACGCCTCGTCCATGGACGAGTCTTTCAATGTTCAACATCCAAAACATCCAAATGTGTGTGCGAAGTGTGTATGACAAGATATGTATAAAAATGCATTTTAATGCTTTATTGATAAAATGCGAGTAATACAACTTGTGAGCCACTTATTTTGGGGGGCCACATCCCGATTACAACTAGGCAAACGACTTACAACTGAAGAGGGACCTGCTGCATTTGGCTAAGTATGTCGCCCGACACAGGACCATGAATGGCCAGTTGTGTCGCGGGACATACTACGCCATATGCAGAGGCCTTACAACTAGGTCAGTTACAGAACAAGCCAATATCAACAACAAGTAACAGAGATGGAATTAATCAGCAACAACAAGGTTAATTAATGGAAACAATGAGGTTAATAGGGATGTAAAACAACTCAATACGACCTCAAAGAGATTAGCTCATAGATGAGTGTGGATATAGAACGATCCACACTCACCTTAGCAATCAAACCCAATCCACATCGTTAGCTACCAAAGGCATGTAAAATTATGACGCAGAATCAGAACATTTAGGCAACAAGGCATGACATGTTCAATCAGGTTCGAGCCCGAATTGGAGATCAAGCCTAACTACCAATAGACTGAATGCTTACAGGAAGAAAATTAACATTCAGATGAGTGTCTAAACCTCAAATAACATGAACTGAATAATTGTATAAACAAAGTACCAGAATCAGAACACGATTATCACAGATATACACCAAGGCAGAGAAAGTCTGGTTGCAGATTCATAGACCTCACACGAAGACCATGGAAATGGCATAAGATGAATCGCAACAGAGAGATGAAGAGTTTAGTTTAGAGATTACCCTTGGAGTATCCACGATCCTTATACAAAGTTAGGTATAAGGAGCATCAATTCGGCTTTAGAACGAGAGAGAGATCGAGCTCAGTGTAACGCTTCAAGGCCGGAACGAGCTTAACGCAAAAGGGGTTGGAACAGGGGTCGGTGATAGCAGTTGAAATGACCGGAACTTGTAGGTGTAGCATCTCAGGACCTGGAACTGAGAAGCAATTGGTGATGGCTGTGATTGTCGTTGTTGAAGGGCGGTGGTGGTGAACGGTGGCACAGCTTTGGGTAGAAAAAGAGATTGGCAATTGGAGGGCTTAGAACAGGGGATCGGTTGAGAGAGGGATTTGGTTTGCGAATTGATTGGGTTTGGTGAGGAGGTTGTCGCCGGTGAAGGGGAAGGTTGAGGAAGATGAGTCTGGTTTTGGGGGAGGTTTGGTGAGGAAGGTGATTTGGGAAGCGATTGGAGATATTGGGTTGCCGATTAGTTTGGGGTGTGAGGGAGAATCCGTAGTTGTCTTGGCCGGAGAGGAGGAGACTAGGTGGAGGTGAAGGAAACCGGCGAACTGTTTTTGGAGAAGAGCTTCAACGAGGAACATTTTGAGAGAGAGAGAGAGAGATTGAGCTCTGGTTTTTTGTGGATCGAGAAAGAGTCTGAGCTAGAGAGAGAGAGTACAGTGAGGCCTCCCCCTTTGCCAAATGAAATAAATTGCTTATTTAACGTAATTTGGGAATGAATTAATATGTCTCATGAAGAAAGGAAAATAACCGCTTTCCTTCTAGAACACTGCCAGGTGGCGAAATATGGATCCTTCATGAGTAATTCCTTTAAGGTCCAAACTGCATAATTCTTTCTAGGTCCTTCCTCAGCAAAAACTTATAAAAGTTCCCGAAAGTCTCGGAATGAACCGGAAATTTACCAAAACGCTCCCAAGCGCACTTTTATTGAGTAAAAGGCACTTTTGTTGGGTCGCGAGTTGGATTGGGGTACTCACAAAGCCCCTCGGCAACGTCACTTATGGAAAAAGTGAGGTTGTCGATAAGAAGGATCCCAAGCCTAACGAGCGGCTGATGATAAAGCAGAGGGTTGATGACGAGATCGGATGGTTGGACCTTTTGAGAAAGGATTCCTACGTATCCCTAAAAGGGAATCAAGCCAAATCATAGTTCAGAAAATATAGGAACGAGCCTGAGGAGGTATAGGAACAAGCGTAATGAGGTATAGGAACAAACTAAAAGAAGTATAGGAACAAACCTAAAGAGACATAGGAACAAGCCTTAGGAGGTATAGGAACAAGCCTAAAAGGTATAGGAACAAGCCTAAAAAGACATAGGAACAAGCCTTAAAAGGTATAGGAACAAGCCTAAAGAGGCATAGGAACAAGCCTTAAAAAGGATCGAGATTAACTCAAAAGTAGTGCAAGATGAACTACAAGGAATTGAAATGACTTTTACGAGAAAGCAAACATAAGACAAGATGATTTGCTGTTAGAATGAGATATACTTTCATACCTGTGCTGTGCTTACCTGCAAGGGTTGTGCACACGAAGATCACTTAAAGTGATTGGCTGGCTTTGGAAGCACTTGCTGGGTAGAACACGAACTTTGCTGTTGACATTACCGTTGCAAGACGGACTCTGCTGATGATTTGACGTAGCAAGATGGGTATTGTTGATGCTTTTCCATTGCCAGACGGATATTGCTAATGATATGCCGTTGCGAGACAGACCTTCCATGGTTTGATGTTTCAAGACGAACTTTTGATGATGACTTGAGGTTGTGAGACTGACATCATTGTGTGAATACCCTGTTCCGATGCAACACGCATTCGGAAGTTTAAAATAAATAATCATGGAAAGTCAGACCGAAATGGTATATTCATTAAGTGACACTGGATTTAAACCATATTAAAAATATTAGTTTAATTTTATGAGAGTCGCCACGCCGCTTTGATATAGCCCAAAGCATTGAAAAAAGGCTAAGCATGTGATTGGGTTCGGGGGTCAAGTTACAATAGAAGAAGAAATGTTATCACTCCTATTGCCCGATGGATCGGTCTTTCTAGCATGTGGGATGTTGGTTGTGTGCGGCATTTACAGGAATAGATAGAAGAAGCGGGATCATGCATAAGGAGGAGGGGAGAGAAAGAATTAATTGATGATCACACCCTAGAACCTTTGATTTAGGCTCTCGGAAGGTACACTAATCCACGTTCATCCTTGGGGAATTGTTGATCATGGGATGATTATTACTAAGGAGGAAGGAAAGAAATAGTTCCTAGATCCATTAGATTTCTTGAGTGAAATCCTAGACCATCATCGGCTATACATACTTAAACATATTAAAATAGTCCTAAATCTAGCATATAGACACAATTAGAACATATTAGGCATGCAAATAAATTATCTTAATCTAGTATGGCAATAATAATAATAAAGAACGAAATATTAAATAAAAGACTTACCAATTGTGGCAAGGCTTTGGGGTCGAATCTAGCAAGATTCGAAGAATGTTCGAAACGCTTTTGAGAAATGTGTGGAATGGAAAACTCAAGTTTAGTCTTGACTTTTTCCGTTGAGAATGTTTTGTGTTGAAAAGTGAAGAAGTGTGAACGTATTTATAGTACTCGGGGAATGGGCCTTTACGGCTGATGGACCGAAGAAAAGGGTCGATCGAACCTTTAAAGGGTCGATCGAACCTTTCTGGAGAAGGGTCGATCGAACCTTAAAAGGGTCGATCGAACCTTTACGAGAAGGGTCGATCGAACCTTTACGAGAAGGGTCGATCGAACCTTTTACCAGGCGTAGCCTTCACGTCAGCGGCTCTTGACGGCGCGAGAAAGATAAATATTTAAAAGAGTAATTAGGGTTTTGTCAACCCTAATCAGTCCAAAACAATTCTTTTAGGAACAAGATTAAAATATCCTTTTTTAGGACCGGGTACTAACAGTAGCCCCTCGGCGACGCTTCTTGTAAGACAAGTGGGGTCGACGATTAAGATAGGATCCTTCCTGAAAAAAGGGATTTCAGGGGTGGAATGATGATCTTGCGGATTTGATGTTTGAACTCGAGCTGGGTAGCAAATGAAAGGTGACCAGGTAGGTTGAGCAGCTGAACCCTTGTCGGGCTACCTACGTATCCCAAGAGGAATCAAGCCAAATCGTAGTTCTAAATTCTATTGGGGAAAGAAAGAAATGGGCATTTAGTACCCAATAATGGAAGACGTGTGGTGTCTTAAGCCAAAGATGTGACTGTGTGGGAATCACCCGAAAATTGACGTATTAAAGAAGTCACCCTCGGGTTTGATGTATTAAGGAAGTCACCCCTGAATTGACGTATAAGGAAGTCACCCTTTGAATTGACGTATAAGGAAGTCACCCTCGGGTTTGACGTATTAAGGAAGTCACCCCTGAATTGACGTATAAGGAAGTCACCCTTTGAATTGATGTATAAGGAAGTCACCCTTGAATTTGACGTATAAGGAAGTCACCCTTGAAATTGACGTATAAGGAAGTCACCCTTGAATTGACGTATGAAAGAAAGTCACCCTTGAATTTGACGTATAAGGAAGTCACCCTTGAATTGACGTATGAAGGAAGTCACCCTAGAATTGATTGGGATTATTATGGCTTCTCGAGCCGAAGAACCAAGTGGTTGGGATAAGTACATCTTCCCTAACACAAGAGATTAAAAGATTGGGATCATTGTGGCTTCCCGAGCCAAAGAATCAAGTGATAGGGATAAGTGTGTCTTCCCTAACACAAGAGATTAAAAGATTGGGATTGAGGCTAGGGTTTAGAGAGGAGTTTTGTCTCCTAAGCTCGAAGCTAGGGTTTTAAGAGGTATTTGTAACCTAGGCTTAAAGCTAGGGTTTACGTTTGTGGTAAGTCTAAACAAGGCAATTTGAGCAGAAAGGTTATGGTTTAAGCCAGGCGAGGTCGAGTAGGTGTCTATGATAGAAGATGGGATTGGATAAGTTTGATGTCCAGAGATAAGGGGTAGGACCGAGTCATCTTGAGAGTCACAGAGATACATCTTTGATAGACTTGAAGAGTTTGAAAATTTGTGGAGACCAAAGAGTGATTTTGTAAACAAGGTGCCAAGGAGGATGGCATTTTGAAAGTATGTTAATTTGATAAGGAGGCCTTATGATTAATTATGTTTCTAACTAACTCAAAGAGTTTACCACATGTTGATCTTGATGACAAGGGATGCCCTTCTTGCTAGATATAACTTCGTTGGAGCCCCGATTCTTGTTAGAGCCCCTGGCCTTTTCTGAAGAACCACATAGTCGACCCATTTCCGTTGAGGGGAGCCTCAATGTTTGATGAAGGTTTAGAGCAAAGTGCCTTAGCGTCTCTATTAATAAATCATTCAGTCGACTCAAAAAGTAAAAGAAAGAAAATGTATTGAAATACAACAGGGACACTTTGAAAGGAGAGAGATTTTAGAGAAGGTTCTTGTGTTTTGACTTCTCGAATGTCCATGCGAGTATATCTACAAGTGTAAGGAAGCCCCTGCTTTACAGAAAGTAAGTGTTTGGCTCTTCCTAGATTGTAGAAAAGAATATTTGTCGAGACACTTGTTTTATTCAGAATTATATTTTGATTGCTCGAGAATGGACCTCACTAATTGGTTTATCAAATTCCAATTATATAAGTAAACAAATAATGAATGTTTTGATTTGAAGCTAGAATAAGAGAGAAAAAATCGATTGATGGTGAAATCGGGCTTGACTTTAGAAGGAGTAGGATGTTCCGTTGTTGCTTGCTGCTCTAGACTGTTGGTGGTAATTGTCGTGCGGGCTGTCGCTGCATTGATCTTCTTTATGAGAAAGAATGAAAAATAGAAAAAAGATTGGAGTGGAAGAAAAAGTGGGACTTGACTGATTATAGCCCCTTCTATTTTTCTGTCTTTCAAGTTAAGATTCGTTGTTCCTTTGTTCTCGCAAGCCGAGGGGAGTAGTCCCTGGCGCGTGTCTCCTTGCTTTTACCGGAGTGCCGCTGAGAGGCACAGATGCGAAGCCCCAGTGAGACTTTTGCAGACAGTGTTTGTGGAGTCGAATGAACGATTTTTCAAGAATAGGATGAGTTCCCAAACTTGGAGAGAGTATGTAATATGCTCAAGTAGGATAACAAGTGACTCAAAAATTTGAATATGCATATCTTTTAAATAATCTTTTAAGGAAATGAGAATGCCATCCGGTAGCGGTTGTAGCTGGGCTTTGGGTTGCGATCGATCATTAGGTGATGCTTAACATGACCTCTTAAAGTGAGAGGTCGGCTGGGCCTTTTGCTGAGAGGTTGGTTTGAGGGATATGTTTGGGATCTCTAAGGTGAAGGGATTTTCTTGTTGTCGCTTCTTCAGAACATCTAAGAGTGAGGTTAACTTTGATTTTGACAAGGTCAAGGGTGGTGATGGAATCCTCTAAAAGTGAGAGGATGGACTTGGAATTGGTTTACGGGATTTGTCCAAGAGGGAATCTTTGTTGCTTCTTCTCGTGAGTTTGTTGTGATTTCAGCAGGTAACTTGATCACGATAGGACCTTCACTCGATGTCTCATTTTCACAACCTTTGAGATGGGAGGTTCACTTCGGAGTGATGGAGGTTTTTTTTTTTGACACCCTCTTCTCAAGAAAAGCCTTCGAACTTGTTTGCTCGCGATAGCCCCTAGCGTATGCCTTAGGATGCGTTTACCTTTTCCCTCTTGGGCTTGGAGGTGGTCCTTTCTTTTGTGAGTCGAGGGAGCCCCTTGTATGAGTTTCTTTTGCATTCCGCCTTTCTTGAGCTTGGAGGTGATTACTTCCTTTGTGAGTCAGGGGAGCCCCTAGTATGGGCTTCTTCCTTAGGGTTTCAAAACTTGTCGATCTTGAAATGAAAGGGTATTATTTAGTGAGGATAAGGTTATGGCTTCCTATGGTGAGAGGTTTAAGCTTCAATCGCTACTGGATAGCATTCTCAAAAGAGTATTTAAAATAAATGCAAACTCATTTAACCGACTTATTAAGTAAGGCAAAATATATTCGGACCATGAGAAAGATATGTGAGCATATTCAACAAAAGCTTATCGATCAAATGGAAAATCAGAGGAGACGCGATTGGGGGGTTGGTGAGCCCCAAGTTGATATTCATGTAGCACTTGTGAAGGATAAGAACAACCCCTTGCATTGTAGTGGCGTGAGCATCTATTCTCTGATGATGAGCAACAACGGTCTTTGTGCTTGTCTTGACCATATGGAAAGGAGGTCAAGTGGGGGAGAGTGTATTTGGGGAAGTGTATGCTCAAGAAAGCATAGAGGGCATGTACAAGGAGAGGGTCTGGAGATAGTGTACGAAAAGTATATGGTGGAGTATGGAGAGAGTGTATGAGAGAAGGGTGCATAGAGAAGGTGTATATGAGGAAGGGACAGTGAGTTGTTCACTCCAATCAAAGCATTTATTATTAAAATTGAGATTAATTGTTTACTTTGTTATGAGTTATTAGCCGGTGAGTTAATCAGTGAGATTAGCAATCAAGTGATAATTATAAGTAAAACAATTTTCTTGAAAGTAATGCGAGATTATGTATCAAGTCTAGAGAGAAAGGAAAGAAAGACTCTTTTATTATTGAAGTAACTATTCCAAAGTGGACATTACATACCAATGCCCAAAGTGGACGTAAGAAAGACACACTAGAACCTACAAGACTGAATGAATCTAAATCCTTCCTCGAAGGACCAGGGTTTCTTAATCAATGAGGCCCTAGAGTTTTCCTTGGTTGATCAATCTTTGAATCAAGCGTTTCAGTCCCAGACAGTTGTCAGTGGTATGCCCAACGTACTTGTGGTATCTGCAAAACTTGGATGTATCCAAGTTAGTTCTCTTATTAACAGGCTTGTAATTCTCGAGCGGCTTGATCAAACTCTTTCCCACCAAAACTTTGAAGAACTCACCCACAGGTATTCCTAAGTCATCAAAATGCTCCTTGTCAATCTTCTTCTCTTGGATTGAATTTGGGGGTGGCTCGGGTATTGGTGCCCTTCGTTGTTTGGTGGCCACAGCAGGCATCTTGAACGAGAAATTTTGATGTGTAGGACCATAAGTGGGACCACAAGCATGTGGATGGTAGGGACTCTGGAATTGAACAGGAGGAAGAACTCTTCTCAAGTACTCGTGAATGTAAGACAAATGGCGCTGCTCAATTTCATGCATGTCTTTGAGGAGGTTGATCACTCCCAACTTCATGTCTGAGACTTCATTAAGGGCTTCAATTCTTTTCTCCATAGACATGATGTAGAATTCTGTAAGAACATATAGCAGAGTCAAACCAATGAGTTGAATTAGACTCATAATTAATCTTAAGGCATCTTTGAGAAAATAGTTGATCTCCACAATTTGAGAGTTTGACCGGGCTGAAGTTGCCTACGTAACCCTTACCATTTAAGGTACGAGTCTCAGGTCACCGTAGTTCAAGGGGGGGCCCGATTGATGATACAACCAGGGTTAAGTTTAGAGAAAGAGAGACGATGAATGTAAAAGAGTCCACTTGGTGAAAAAGGAAGAGGAAGATGACTCGATCCTTGGTCAAATATAAGTGAGGGTGATCTAGATGAGTTAATTGGACTTGGATGAGAATTGGCCTTGATTGGTAAGTTGGCTTAGGTAGGCCCTAGATGGTGGTTTGATATAGATGAGTCAAGAGAGGTTTGTTCTATGTGGGTTTTTGGCTGAAGGGTGCTAGAGATAAAGGATCTAAACTATGGATGGTTTTAAGACTAAGGGAGCAGACTGTGGATGGTTCAAGAGATAAGAGGTAGAACTTTGAAGGTCCTAACTTGAAGGATGTAGACCATGGGTGGTCATGGATGGTCAAAGGGATGAAGAGTGGACCTCGAAGGGTCTTAGAATGGACCAAGAGTGGTCCGAGAGATGACAGGTGGTCCTAAGTGTAGGATATGGACCATGGATTGTCTAAGGTAGAGGAGTGGACCATGGATGGTCCGAGAGATGAGAGGTGGACCACGGAGGGTCCCAAGTAGAAGGATATAGACCACGGGTGGTCTTAAGATAAAGGGACAGACCATGGAAGGTCCGAGAGACGAGGGGTGGACCTCGGAGAGTCTCAGGTGGAAGAGTGGACCTCGAAGGGTCCTAAATTGAGGAGTGGACCTTGAATGGTCCAAAGTAGAGGAAGTGGACCTAGAAGGGTCCAAAAGATGAGAAGTGGACCTTGAATGTTCCATGATTATGAGAGTGGAACTAGGGGTCCATAGTATAGGAAGAGGACCACGAAGGGTCAAAGAGATGAAGAGTGGACCTTAAACGGTCCAAGATAGAGAGACTGGACCTAGGGTGGTCCGTAGTAGAGGGTGTGGACCTTGAAGGGTCCAAGAGATGAGGAGTGGACCTTGAATGGTCCAAGATAGAAAGAATGGACCTAGGGTGGTCCGTAGTAGAGGATGTGGACCTTGAAGGGTCCAAGAGATGAGGAGTGGACCTTGAACGGTCCAAGATAGAAAGAATGGACCTAGGGTGGTCCGTAGTAGAGGATGTGGACCTTGAAGGGTCCTAGATTGAAGGAGAGACCTTGGATGGTCCAAAGTAGATAGAGTGGACCGTGAATGGTCCAAGAGATGAAGAGTTGACCTCAAAGGGTCCTAGATTGAGGGAATAGACCTTGGATAGTACAAATTAGAAATAGTGGACCTTTGAAGGTCCGTAGTAGAGGAAGTGGACCTAGAAGGGTCCAAGAGATGAATAGTGGACCTTAAACGGTCCAGGATAGAGAGAGTTGACCTATGGTGGTCCGTAGTAGAGGAAGTGGACCTCGAATGGTCCAAGAGATGAGGGATGTGGACCGCGACTTGTCCAAAAGGCAAAGAGTGGACCTTACAGGGTCCTAGTTTGAAAAGTAGACCTAAATGGTCCAAGATTAAGAAAGTGGACCGCAAATGGTCCAAGAAAATGAAGAGTGGACCTCAGAGGGTCCAAGATTGATGATATGGACCGCGAATAGTCCAAGAGGCGAAGAGTGAACCTTGTAAGGTCCTAAATTGAGGGATAGTTAAGCATTTTATTTACAAAAAAGCCTTCTATTTTTATAGAAACTACTTTTGGTTGGAAGGGATATGGTAGGCTCAGTCGCACGCCTACTAAATTAGACCTAAACTCGGCCACTAATAATGTAATTAGGGTAAGTCAGGGTCGATCCACGAGGTACAATGATTATTTACGAACAGTCACTTGACCAGATTGGGGGGGTTTTGTTTGATTTTCAATTACTTCCTAAGAACAGAAATTAAACTAATTAAGAGTAAAAACAATGATTTAGAAACACTTCAGATTTGATTTCGTCCCCACCTAATTATGCAATTATCATTGATATCTCTTTCCAATGTCACCCTATTCACCTGATCACGAGATATATTTCAATCTCTGTTTCTTCTTTCAGATTAGTTACTAGCAGTGGCACACTCACTAGAAACCCTAATTAATAAATTAATCTAACTGGCACAGTCTAGATCGCATAATTAATTGATGAACGAATTAAGAAACTAAGATCAAGAATGCTTTCTATGATTGTTTCACACAGATAATCACCTAATTTTACCCACTTAACAATTTATCATGGCACATGCATAAATCGTAAAGATGCTACTCATGAATTCCTGTTGCACGATCATGAGAATTCTAGCAAAGATTCATAAACGAGAACAAGTGAATTGATCACGTTCACAAACCCTAGTTATAAATCTAAAATCAACACAAGTAAAATTATGAATAGGGATAAACAAATAGAAAAGAAAATACCTCAAATTGATAAATAGGGGTTTAGGAAATCAAATCCAAAGCAAAAGAGTTAAGCTTCCATGGATGTTCTCAAGCTTTCTCTAGAAAAAAAATAAAAACTAAAGATGAACCCTAATTCTAATGTTAAAGGAGTTTTTATACTCCTTCCTAAAACCAAAACTAAAACTAATAATAATAATAATAATAATAATAATAATAATAATAATAATAATAATAATAATAATAATAATAATAATAAAGAAAAATAGGAAAAAGAAAAATAACTCCCTTGCAATTACTACTCCTCCATAACAGTTCACAATAAATTTCCTCGGTCAAAAGTGTTCTATCGGTCAACCCTCCTAGGTCCATGTGCCGATCCAGCCTTGAATTAGGAAACTTTAATTGCCCAAATTTAATTAATACTGATTGGTCCCTTTTGCAAAATAATTCAATTTCCTCCACCACTTCTTACACACGTGTACACTTCAAATTTTCAACTTCTTTTCTTTCACTTTGGTCTCTGAATTTTCAACCTCTTGCAGTTTGATTCCTGCACTTCTGATAAACTTCAAAGAACTTCATAAAATTACAAAAATATATCTCAAAAATACCCTGATCTCTCTGCTACTTACCAATCCCACATATACTCAAAATTACATAAAAACTAGTATAAAATACATTAAAATAGAGATAAAATGTCCAGAAAATTAGGGAATTACATATAGTGAAATCCGCCACATCAGGATACCCCTTTTCACAATTATCTAGTATTCCTAAAGTGGTGGATCCTAATGACTAACCATCTCGTATAGATATTTAAGATGATATTTATGGGAAGTACTACAAACTTATGATAGGACAAGATCTTTTAACAAGCACTCAACCTTACATGGCATGTCCTTTAAAAGGAAATCAATTTTTTAGTGCTCTTCTCTTTTCTCTCTATATATCTTGACTTATCACTGATTCGTAGTGACTTAACATAAAGACCTTATTAATTGTCTACATGAAAAAACTAGTCAAACCAACCGGTCACAGGGAGTGTACTCCTAGCAAAGTGGGTGAAACAAGAGTTAGGTTTCAGGCTCCCACCGTGCAGCTGAAGCGCACTGATGAGTGGATGGCCAAGTGAGACTCGAAAGGGAGGCGACATGATCACCACACATCCCACACTTTGGCTTCTCCGATGGGTTAAGGGTGTCTGTGCAGTGTGACACGGACAGTGGTAGTGTGAGGTGAAAATGTCTAATTCTTTTTAAGGAAAAAAGAGAAAGATATTTTTTTTTGTTTTTAACTTTTATCCATGCGAATGCAACAGTTAAAAGTGAAAGGGGGTAAAGAGAAATAATGTACAACACCACAAAAAATGAAAGTCTGACCCATTAATTTTGAAAAAGTTTCAAAACAGTCCCCAGCGGAGTCGCCACTGTGAATACCCCGTTCCGATGCAACACGCATTCGGAAGTTTAAAATAAATAATCATGGAAAGTCGGACCGAAATGGGATATTCATTAAGTGACACTCTATTTCAACCATATTAAAAATATTAGTTTAATTTTATGAGAGTCGCCACGCCGCATTGATATAGCCCAAAACATTGAAAAGGCTAAGCATGTGATTGGGTTCGGGGGTCAAGTTACAATAGAAGAAGAAACGTTATCACTCCTATTGCCCGATGGATCGGTCTTTCTAGCATGTGGGATGTTGGTTGTGTGCGGCGTTTACAGGAATAGATAGAAGAAGCAGGATCATGCATAAGGAGGAGGGGAGAGAAAGAATTAATTGATGATGACAACCTAGAACCTTTGATTTAGGCCCTCGGAAGGTACACTAATCAACGTTCATCCTTGGGGAATTGTTGATCATGGGATGATTATTACTATGGAGGAAGGAAATAAATAGTTCCTAGATCCATTAGATTTCTTGAGTGAAATCCTAGACCATCATCGGCTATACATACTTAAACATATTAAAATAGTCTTAAATCTAGCATATAGGCACAATTAGAACATATTAGGCATGCAAATAAATTATCTTAATCTAGTATGGCAATAATAATAATAAAGAACATAATATTAAATAAAAGACATACAACCTGTGGCAAGGCTTTGGGGTCGAATCTAGCAAGATTCGAAGAATTTTCGAAACGCTATTGAGAAATGTGTGGAATGGAAAACTCAAGTTTAGTCTTGACTTTTTCCGCTGAGAATATGTTATGTTGAAAAGTGAAGAAGTGTGAACGTATTTATAGTACTCGGGGAATGGGCCTTTACAGCTGATGGACCGAAGAAAAGGGTCGATCGAACCTTTAAAGGGTCCATCGAACCTTTCTGGAGAAGGGTCGATCGAACCTTAAGAAGGTCGATCGAACCTTTACAAGAAGGGTCGATCGAACCTTAAAAGGGTCGATCGAACCTTTACGAGAAGGGTCGATCGAACCTTTTACCAGGCGTAGCCTTCACGTCAGCAGCTGTTGACGGCGCGAGAAAGAGAAATATTTCAAAGAGTAATTAGGGTTTTGTCAACCCTAATTAGTCCAAAACAATTCTTTTAGGAACAAGATTAAAATATCCTTTTTTAGGACCGGGTACTAACACATTGAGGATTTTCCGTTGCAAGACGGACCTTGGATGAACATTTGCCATTGCAAGACGGACCTTTGATGATGATTTGTCAACGATGCTGATGAGCTTGACGAGCATTGCTTGGAGACTGAGGCAGCTAGGGCTCTTTCAAATGATGTTGATGAGTCTGAAGATGACGAGACCTATGAAGATGATAAAGGCAGAATATGCCACCTGCACGATTTAAAATCTTTGTCTAGGTTGTGATTTGAGGAGCAGTTCTCACGATCAGATTATGATCACTTGATTATTGTACCCTGTGAGGGGAGGGAAGAAAAATGCACACTCTAGGCACTTTGCATTTTATTCACTTATTGAGTTTTTCCTTATGCATTATTAAATTCATTGCACGAGTCCATCTCGGCTGGGGATGAAAATGGAGTGAGGATTTTGTATGGCTTGATGAAGCTGATATGTATGTAGCAATTATGCTATGATGGATTCATGATGGAATGACTGTGTATACGATGATGTATGGGTCGAACCCTCTCCCATGAAGGATGGACGGTATGGCGCAGCTAGGCAAGTCGGTGTGTGCTCTGAGAGTACAAATGGCAGCAGGTTGATTTGTTGCTGATAAGGACAAAGTGTATCGCGCGCCTGAGGCAGCAAGCAGCAGAGAAAGTGCAGAGAATGCCCTAGCTTTGAAGAGATGACTAGGCAAAGCCCCAGTTGATAATGCCAAGCAAACCCGGAGGGAATCTAGTAAGGGGAGCTTGAAAGGACAGCATAGCAAAGCCCCAGCTTGAAGAGATCCAATGCAGTCCCATTACAGGCAGAATCATCATGCGGCCAAGGAGGCACCCATCTTTTCAGACCTTAGTCAATCAGTCATAGACTCGGAAATATATACGTGCAGGGGCACATCTTTCGAAAAGTGGGAAATGAATCCCGATTTTGTGTATGACACACTCGCTTTAGGTTCGACTCTTTTGAGAGAGTATAAGCACGACAAGGTGTGGAAAAGTGTATGGAAGCCCCTACTGACAGAAAGACAGTGTTTGGCTCTATATTCCTAGAATGTAGAAAGAGAAGACTTGTCGAGACACTTGAAAACCTGTCTTATTCGTGATGATCACAGGGCTGCTAAAAACCCTTTATTGATGTTCGGGTTATTCAAACACTAAATCTGATATGAACAAATATTTTGATTAATCACAAGGAGAAAACCAACTGATACCGAGGATCAAGCTCGGAAGGGTGGAAAGTGTATAGGAACGGTCCTTGAAGAGACCGGATTTTCTGAGATGTGTTTGTGATTTCGACCGGACCAATTATGGTTGCCTACGTTCCCCTCCTTGGGAGGAGCTCAGGTCGCCGTAGTTCTGGCTTATCCCGATTGAAGAGAGAAGGAATGTGAAATTTCGAGATTTTGAGGACCTTTGAGGATTTTCTGAGAATCAAAGCATTGAGGAACATGTCTCCTTGGAGTGCCAATGAGGGACACGGATGTGAAGCCCCAGTGAGGCATTCACGGGAAGTGTTTGCGGAAGAGAAATGAAATATCCTCACATGAAGTGCCAAATGAATGGATTGAATTTTGCACAATCTTAGATTGATGACATTGAACCGAGATGGATTAGATTCCAACTTAAGCAAGCAATGAAGCATTAATTTGATTTAGATCTTGAAGATATTAGAATGAAACTGCTATCCGGTAGGGACTATAGCTGGGTTTCCGCGCTTCGATTGGCCATCGGGTAACTTAGGAAATGGCTGACCTCTTAAGACGAGAGGTTGGCTGGGCTTTTTGCTTGGCTGAACCTCTAAATATGAGAGGTTGGCTTTTTAGGGATGTGTTTGGGAAATCTACGGTGAGGAAGATTGATTGCCTCTAAGAATGAGAGGTTAAATTTTGACTTTGGCCAAAGGCAAGGGTAATGGTAAAAGGAATATCCTCTAAAATTGAGAGGATGGTTTGGGATTGGTTGGTGGACTGCTGACAAGAGAAGATCCAAGCTATTGAGAAATTTTGCGAACTTTCGAGAATTCAGGCTCCTTTTGAACATTGGAGAGCTTCTTGAGAAGTCGGGGACTTTACTGAATTGTGAGGATTTAACATCCTTCTTTTGGAAAGCCTCTTGAGGATTCTTGCTGGATTGGGAGGATTTAACATCCTTCTTTTGACAACTTGGAAGGCCTCTTTGAGGAGTTGAGGAATATCTTTGTCCTTCCTTCATGGCTTGAGTATTTTACGCACCGCCGACTCTCGAAGCTAACTTCTTAGCCTTACTTGGACTTCTATTGGCAAGGAGAAAAGGTGATGGCTAAACAGGGTTTCAAAACATGCCGATCTTGAAATGAAAGGGTATTGTTTGGTGAGGGTGAGGTAATGGATTCCCTAGGGTGAAAGGCTTCAACCGCAATCCCTACCGGATGACCCAAACGAGATTAAGTCTTCATTGCTTGCTTAAGCTTAACCGAGGAAGATTCATGCAAATTCATTGAGCGACGAAATGACGAGGATGATGAAAGAGGTGTGAGCATATGAGATGCAAGATGGGGAGTTGGCAAGCCCCAATTTGAGAAGGATATCAATTGATTTTCTCACTCTGATTAATTTAAATATTAATCATTTCAACGCCTTAGTGATTGAGCAGCACAAGTGATCATCTAGGGTAAAACCATTTCAATCAAGTGTAACGTAGGTGTACAAGTAATGTCTCGAGTCTAGCAAGAAGAGAACCAACGATTTTTATTATTGCAAGAAAAAAGACTAGTCCAACATGGACTTAACAGACTCTTGTCCAATAAAGGACATTCATTAAAGAAACAAACAGACAATCTAGAACCTACAAAGACTGATTGACTGTAGCAACATTGGATGGGAGGACCCTGGGTTCTGGTGGAGATCACGGAAGAGGATTGGTAACCACATTGGGGCGAGAAGCCTTCTCCTTTGGATGACCAGCTTCAAAGGGACGCAGTCGTTGGTAACATGTCCCGGATACTGATGGTATTGGCAGTACTTGTTCGCATCCAAATTGGGATTTGCCTTAATCGGGTTGTAATTATCCAGAGGCTTGATCAGCCCAGTCTTCATCAAACCCTTGAATGCCTCCTCAGTATTCATGCCAAGATCATCATACTTCTTTGGCTGGCGAGGCTGAAACCTCCCACTGCTTTGACCAGTGTTTCCCCTTTGAAGGTTGTTGACGCTATTGTCTTTGGCTAACTCTTTCCCTTTAGGAGCCATGGAAACTGGATTGACCATCCTGTAGTGATAACTGCCACCATCATTAGTGTTGGCACTCGGAGCAAGATTGAAAAGTTTATTCTTGCTACGAGCTCCCATTCCAACCATCTCCCTCAAATCGGGATACCAACCACTTCCGATAGCTTCACGAAGAACTGGCTTAACACATGAGAGGAAGATGTCTTTTTGGTCCTGCAAGGGGATTGGTTCTGAGAGCTCATTCAATTTGGCATTCCACCTCTTGTAGAACTCGGTGATTGATTCATCGTGTTTCTGAATTGTGCCAACCAGATCATCCCACGATACTTTTCGAGAAAGGCCTCAGTGATCTGGTTCCAGGTAGAATGAGCTTCTGACTTCAAAGGTAAAAACCATGTCAAGGCAGAACCCTTAAGCGTTAGATGAAAGTGCTGAGCCATAAACTCAGGAGTACAACCCATCGCCCCCATAGTCATCACATATGTGTCAACATGAGTTTTTGGGCATGCCATCCCATCAAACTCCATCTTAGGCATTTTGAACTTGTGAGGGAGGGGGAGGGGTTTTACTTGTCCTGGATCAACCACTTTAAGCCCACTTGATCCTACAGTCAGCTTGTCTATTTGCTACTGCATTTGTTTCAATAACATGGCAACTTCTGGGGTCATCCCGGGAATAGTGGGCGACACAGTCGAAGAAGGCATAGAGCTAGCAGGCTGGAAAGGAGAATTCCCGAAAGCATGCACTATTGGCAAAGCAGCTGATGACAAACCATAATTGATTGGAACATTCAAACCATGATCAAACAAGCCAACTAAACTTGGAAACTGAGCATTCCGGACCAAAGGACCTTGAGATGAAGTACTAGTCGTCACATACGAAACTACCCCCAGATACTAAACTGAACCAGGACCAAAAGACGCACTTATCATAGGTTGAGAGAATCCACCCTGAAACTGATCAAAAGGAACTTGGAGAAATCCTTCACGATTAAACTGACTGCCAGGGAAATGATACTGAGGGCCTTGAGGACCTTGGAACTGGCCATACTGAAAGTTGCCTTGCTGAGAGCTCGAGATCCAAAAACCCTGGGAGTTTGGCTGAAACTCAGGCTGATAAACACCTGGAAACTACAATCCATACTGATTTGGAGGCATAGAGGCATTAGGCAGATGGGAATATGTCAAATCATAGAAGCTCGACTGTGGTCCACCAAAACCAACTTGAGAGTTCACCGGCAGCCCCTGATTCTGAGCATAACTGAACTGTGCACCCTGAGCTTGAGGCTGAGACATTGGGGAAGGAGTGTTGCCCTGTGCATTCACATTCATCCCATATATTTGAGAAACGGGAAGAGATGTAGCACTGTAGGTAGGATGAAATGGGAGAGAAACATTCTCAGCTCCTAGATCAGTGTCATTAACCTTGGTAATCTCTTCATAAGACCCATCTGCACGACGAATCACAGCAATACCCCGAACACGCATTGCTTCGACAAATCTAGCATGCACTTCATCCTCTCTAGCCTTAGCAGCTTGGGTAATCAATTGAGCCTCACGCTCACGAGCCATGGCGGCTTCAAGGGCAACCCTCATTTCTTCCATCGACAAATGATTCGACCCTGGCTGACCCATAGCGAATGAACCTCCAGACTGGGCAGGCGACATATTCTCTGCACCCGACATCTCGAAAACTGTGACTGTTTCAGGAATGCGCATCAAACGAGACCCACGAACCCAACTTGCCGTCGCTGCAGGGGTAAAGAGGTGGTATAAGATGGAGGAGAGGAAATGACCTTGAGATGGTACGGGAGAGGGAAGAATGGGAAATGAGCCGGACTCATGCAACGTCTTATTAATGTTCAAGTAGCAAACAATGTCTTTTAGGTCCTAGGGACGGTTGGAAAAGGCTAATCCTTTATTCACGCATTCTAGACCTCGGGGGAATCTAAGGACACATCATCTGAAAATACATCAAATGTATTGATTAAAAATTGATAATAGGCAATAATACCTAAACAAAACCGAAGCATTTATGGGACGGACAAGCAACCCCAATTTCTGAAGAAATTTGGGCAGCATAACGGGTATTCCCATAGAATTTCAAGGAAAAATCCGACATGACCTCTCGTCGGTGCACGTTGACAAAGCGACATGATCTCTCGTTAGAACATGCCGTAGGAACGACATGTCCTCTCGTGAAACCATGTTGCGATGGCAATATGCCCACACGTGCTAGGTTTTGGGATAGGTAAGAAGGTCTATTAAAAATTTTGAAACAACTCATTTTAGTGTATTTGAAAAATGGCGTGTCAAAAATCAACCGTTTTGGGTAAGGTTTAAATGTGTGGTGCCACCTATAATGCACTAGGGGGATGGGTTTGACATTAGGCGCTCAAGCGTAAGCGAATATTATCACCTTCCACGATGCCGTCAATCACACCCGAGGGTTCTAGATCTACGTGAAGTAGTGTGCGGATGACTATCTTCCTTTATTTATGAAAATGATTTTTTATTTTTTTATTCTTCTTTTTTTTTATTTGAAAAGGGGGTGATAAAGGAAAAAACAACACACACTAAACCCCATAGAGTACAATAAGTAAAGGATCATAATCTGATCATGGGGGACTGCCCCACAATCACAACCTGCACCAGAGTCCAACACCTGCAAAGTGGTCACTTATGTCGCGTGACACAGGACTGAAGAGGTCAGTTCTGTCGCGTGACATAAGGATCCAAGCATCCAGAATCTGAACGAAGGCAAACCAGCCCCAGCCTCCAAGCTCAATATAAGATCTCAGCCCCAAGCAACAGCACAACCCACAGAAAGCAAGGAAAGGGAGGGAATAAAGCAAAACACTAAATGCATTTATACACATATAATGCCATACACAAAGTACACACAAATGAATGAAACGAATGTTGAACAATCATGAAAGTTTGACCCACTTTTAAAAACCAAGTTTCAAGTCCCTAGCAGAGTCGCCACTGAATGAGCGCTCGCCGAAAAAATAATAAAAATAGGGAGTCGCCACGCCAATTTTAAGGAAACATTGAAAACCTTTTTGAAAGAGAAAATGGGTTCAGGGGTCAAGTTACGTGTTGGGAAGAACCGAGAGTTCACCCAACACGTCTCGTCCATGGACGAGTCTTTCAATGTTCAACATCCAAAACATCCAAATGTGTGTGCGAAGTGTGTATGACAAGATATGTATAAAAATGCATTTTAATGCTTTATTGATAAACTGCGAGGAATACAACTTGTGAGCCACTTATTTTGGGGGGCCACGTCCCGATTACAACTAGGCAAATGACATACAATTGAAAAGGGACCTGCTGAATTTGGCTAAGTATGTCGCCCGACACAGGACCATGAATGGCCAGTTGTGTCGCGGGACATACTACGCCATATGCAGAGGCCTTATAACTAGGTCAGTTACATAACAAGCCAATATCAACAACAAGTAACAGAGATTGAATTAATCAGCAACAACGGGGTTAATTAATGGAAACAACGAGGTTGATAGGGATGTAAAACAACTCAATACGACCTCAAAGTGATCAGCTTGTAGATGAGTGTGGATATAGAACGATCCACACTCACCTTAGCAATCAAACCCAATGCACATCGTTAGCTACCAAAGGCATGTAAAATTATGACGCAAAATCAGAACATTTAGGCAACAAGGCATGACATGTTCAATCAGGTTCGAGCCCGAATCGCAAATCAAGCCTAACTACCAATAGACCGAATGCTTACTGGAAGAAAATTAACATTAAGATGAGTGTCTAAACCTCTAATAACATGAACTGAACAATTGTATAAACAAAGCACCAGAATCAGAACACGATTATCACAGATATACACCAAGGCAGAGAAAGTCTAGTTGCAGATTCATAGACTACACACGAAGACCATGGAAATGGCATAAGATGAATATGCAACAGAGAGATGAAGAGTTAAGTTTAGAGATTACCCTTGGAGTATCCACGATCCTTATATCGAGTTAGGTATAAGAAGATTCAATTCAGCTTCAGAACGAGAGAGAGATCGAGCTCAGTGTGACGCTTCAAGGCCGGAATGAGCTTAACACAAAAGGGGTTAGAATAGGGGTCGGTGCTAGCAGTTGAAATGACTGGAACTTGTAGGTGTAGCGGCTCAGGATCTGGAACGGAGAAGCAATTGGTGATGGCTGTGATTGTCGTTGTTGAAGGGCGGTTGTGGTGAATGGTGGCGCAGCTTTGGGTAGAGGAAGAGATTGGCGATTGGAGGGCTTAGAACAGGGGAGCAGTTGAGAGAGGGATTTGGTTTGCGAATTGATTGGGTTTGGTGAAGAGGTTGTCGCCGGCGAAGGAAAAGGTTGAGGAAGATGAGTCTGGATTTGGGGGAGGATTGGTGAGGAAGGTGATTTGGGAAGCAATTGGAGAGATTGGGTCGTCGATTGGTTTGGGGTGTGAGGGAGAATCCGTAGTTGTCTTGGTCGGAGAGGAGGAGATTAGGTGGAGGTGAAGGAAACCGGCGAACTGGTTTAGGGGAAGAGCTTCAACGAGGAACGTTTTGAGAGAGAGAGAGCGAGCTCTTGTTTTTTGCGGATAGAGAAAGAGTCTGAGCTAGAGAGAGAGAGTACAGTGAGGCCTCCCCCTTTGCCAAATGAAATAAATTGCTTATTTAATGTAATTTGGGAATGAATTAATATGTCGCACGACGGAAGGAAAATAACCGCTTTCCTTCTAGAACACTGCCAGGTGGCAAAATCTGGACCCTTCCTGAGTAATTCCTTTAAGGTCCAAACTGCATAATTCTTTCTAGGTCCTTCCTCAGCGAAAAACTTATAAAAGTTCCTGGAAGTCTCGGAATGAACCGAAATTTACTAAAACGCTCCCAAGCGCACTTTTATTGAGTAAAAGGCACTTTTGTTGGGTCGCGAGTTGGATTGGGGTACTCACAATCACCAATAAGTGAAAACTAAAAGACAAAAATACTAAACAAGTTCTAATCACCTTCTACGATAAGAACAAACTCCCTTTGTCAAGTAGACTCAATTCCAATCAGAAGTAAAACAAAGAACGTGATTAAAACCTAGATGTGCGTTCGGATGTATGTCACAACCTTCACTCACAACCTAAAATAACAATATGAAAACGTGAAGAACAGAAGTATTTTTCTCTCTGAAAAGCCGTGTCTTCTCTTGTGCTGATCCCTTGTATTTATATGCACCATTGAGAAGATCTTCACGAATCCAATGCTTTCCTTATATGAGTTTTCCAATTCCTACAAGGAAACATAAAGCACACCCACAAGGAAAAAGATTGTTAGTAGGTTAGTCCTAATTTAAAAACTATGTACATAAATAAAATATATTTACTATATTAACAAAGTCCTTTTCAAAGTAGGACACAATAATTCTTTCATGAAAGTCCCAAAATCAACTTACCAATTTTGATGCAATTCGAAAATCAGGAAACAATTTTTGTTTCCAAATACTCACGCTTTCATATGCTCACCACTTCGAAGATGTTCGCCACTAAACGGAATCCACCGAATAGATAAGAACAGTGGAAAAAGGCACAAAGCACTATCTTTATATTATAATCAAATCAAAATTCAACTCTCCTTTATAAATACAAGACTAGGGTATTTATAGATTACTTGGAACATCCCTCCAAGCCTAGGAATAACAAAAGAACCAAACACTTAATTATTACATGATAAGATTAATTAGAAATATGAAATATCAAGAGACTTTGTAAAATTCGGAAGAATATATCCATGTGCGCAGCTTCTAGTAAAATAGTCATAACTTCCTCTAGAAAACTCTAATTTATGCTCCGAAAAGTATTGTAGAAACTAAGCTCCAAGGCCTTTCCAATGATATATTATTTGTAAATTTTGAATAGACGGATTGGGAGATACAGTCCGTGAAAGTGGACTGAATTTGTTAAGAGTTTTTGTTAAACATTTAGCACATTTTCGGGTTTGCGGATTACCTCTTGATAAATATCCGAATAGATCTTGAACTCACTTGTTGCTACGGCCTCTACAAGCTTCAATCCGATTTGCTTCCTTGTACAACCTTGATTCTTCGCGGATATGAAATGCCCCGCTACTAGAGTCGTGCACAGAGTTTCACGATCCAAGTCCAAGAACCTTGGTGATTGTTCTTGAGTATGAGAAAATATAGAGAGAGATATAGGAAAAAGAAAATATGGGTTCTTTTCTTTTTGGTGTGTTTAATGAGTATAACACGTGAATGTTATATAGGGATAAAGGGATGAGTTGCTTTGGTCAGATAAGTATTTCTAATTCAAATACAGTAACCAACTCATGAGAGCTTTTTCTAGATAAGACTCTTTCAAACTAGGTTGACCAAATAACCAACCCAATCCAATTGGGTTATCCACCCTAAGTGGGCGGATATTTCTAACATTTCCCACTCTCCCACATAGGACTAGCTCATCAGCCTATAATCTCGATCTCATAATTTCTCATCTCATCATACAGGAAATGGAACGTGCAACCCACGAGAAAATTGTACGTCAAAGGAGCACATTTATTAAGTCCTCACCAGACTAACAAAAGTGCATAACTAGGAAGCGTCTTAGACATACCCCGGACAATCTCGACTACACCGGTTATAGCACCCTAAATCCTCTTAATAGCAATGCTAAACCCCAAATATGTTATGTACTCATGACTAATATTGTAATATATACATCACAGATGCCGGCCGGCTATGAGTCACAAAACATGGTGTATTATCGAATTGTCTTCCTTAAGTTCTCATGTCAATTAAATTCAACACAATCGCCTTCCTAGTCATGCCCCTTAGGACCGCATCATTCTTGATCTTAGGAAAACATGCTAAAGTAGCATCATTGTGTATCCTCTTCATGACATAGTCTCAAGTTAACTAGGGTATGATTAGGATCAAACACATAGTGATCCTAGTGGCTCACACAGTGATGAAGCAAGGATTAATTCATCACTCCCACTAATGGTTGGCTATAGAACATACAGTATGAAATGTATGTTGTGGCCTATTCCCATTACGTGGGCATGTCACTTATGTATATTAAAATATAATAAACACCATACGAATCATAGTTAAGTCGCTACTCAAGCCCCTAACCTGAGTTCTAGCACATTCACCATCTCTAAGCTCCTGTCTTGAATCTCACATTCGGATTTTAACACAAGCTTCATAGAATCATAGAAATATTCTATGATTAACCTCGATGAGGTCTCATCTTAGCTCCAACTAAGGTGACATATGTATTTATCTTTTCTCGCATTCCAAGTGCTAAAGATATAGATGTCTCATCTTGCTCGCTTTCTCAGCGCCAAGGTGAATCACCCGTGTGAGTGGGTCGATTCGAGCTTGGTGACATATCTCAAAAGATGTGTAAACGATTTTAATCCATAAACAAATATAAGGAATGAAAGTCATCATATTATTAACTAATAACAATAATAATAATAATGTCAAAATACCAAAGAAGTTCAAAAAAAAACATATCAAATCCCACGGAGTCCCATACTCCTAACATGGCATACGAAAGCATTTTTAGCTATAGGCTTAGTCATAGGGTCAGCCACCATGTCACTAGTATAGATGTGTTTTAAGACTACTTCTCCTTGCGTAACCATCTCTCTAATGAAATGAAAACGAATGTCAATGAGTTTGGCTTTCCCATGATACTTGGAATCCTTTGCGTACGCTAGAGCCGATGTACTGTCTACATGTATAAGGACAACATCGCCCGCATGTGCTATAATGCCTAGGCATAGCAAGAATCTCCTCAGCCAAACTCCCTCCTGGACTGCTGCGGAGCAAGCCACATACTCGTACTCCATTGTGGATAGGGCAATACAGGTTTGTTTCTTGCTGCTCCAAGAAACTGATCCACATCCGAGTATAAACGTATATCCTGAAGTGGATTTATGCTCATCCTTATCACCGGCCTAGTCTGCGTCGCTGTAACATTTCAATCTCAAGTCTCCACCATGGTAGCAAAGAGCGAGATCTGAAGTTCCTTGCAAGTATCGCAAAATTCTCTTTACTGCTTTCCAATGAGCAATATTCGAATTACTCTGATAGTGGCTAACCATTCCTACTGCATGTGAGATGTCTGGACGCGTACACATAGTAGCAAAAATAAGACTCCCTACTGCAGCAGCATAAGGAACTTTGGGCATTTGATTCTTTTCCTCATTATTTTTAGTGCATTGGTCTTGGCTCAAGGTACTTCCCTTATCCATTGGTGTGTCTTTGGGTTTGGAGTTATGCATACGAAAACGTTCAAGAACTTTCTTGATGTAAGTCTCATGAGACAAACTAAGTAGCTTCTTGGAACGATCTCTTGCAATCTTTACTCCAAGCACAAAATCTGCTTCACCCATGTCCATCATCTCAAAAGTAGAGGACAGCCACTTCTTTGTGGTGACAATGGAATCCATGTCATTCCCAGCTATAAGAATGTCATCAACATATAAAAAGAGGATTAGAATATTTTTCTGGGATCATTTAAGATACACACAATGGTCTTCTTCAATCATTTCAAAACCAACTGAGGTAACATAATGATGAAATCTGTGGTACCATTGTCTAGACGATTGTTTGAGTCCATAAATGGAACGCTTAAGGCGGCAAACTTTGGGCTCTTGTCCCTTAGTCTCAATCCCGACTGGTTGAGCCATATAGATCTCTTCATCTAGTTCTCCATTGAGAAATGCAGCCTTAACATCCATCTGAAAAAGTTCTAAATCCAAATGTGCGACAATAGCTAAGATTAGTTGAATTGAGGCAAATCTCAGCACCGGGGAGAATGTCTCATCATAGTCTATGCCCTCTCGTTGGGTATATCCTTTTGCCACTAGACGTGCCTTGTACTTGTCAATTGAACCATCTGACTTGCGTTTAATTTTCAAGACCCACTTGTTTCCAATTGTCTTGCGCCCAGGCGGAAGATCAACTAACTCCCAGACTTTGTTCTTAGCCATAGAGCTCATCTCATCAGTCATAGCACTCATCCACTTATCACTAGCAGATGAAGATAGCGCTTCCTTAAAGGAAGAAGGCTCTTCTTCATCAATTGGACCACACACCAAAAAGAAAAGAACCCAACTTTTCTTTTTCCTATCTCTCTCTATATTTTCTCATACTCAAGAACAATCACCAAGGTTCTTGGACTTGGATCATAGATGTTAGAAATATCCGCCCACTTAGGGTGGATAACCCAATTGGATTGGGTTGGTTATTTGGTCAACCTAGTTTGAAAAAGTCTTATCTAGGATAAGCACTTATGAGTTGGTTACTGTATTTGAATTAGAAATACTTATCTGACCAAAGCAACTCATCCCTTTATCCATATATAACATTCACATGTTATACTCATTAAACACACCAAAAAGAAAAGAACCCAGCTTTTCTTTTTCCTATCTCTCTCTCTCTCTATATTTTCTCATACTCAAGAACAATCACCAAGGTTCTTGGAATTGGATCGTGAAACTTTGTGCACGACTCTAGTAGCCCGGCATTTCATATCCGCGAAGAATCAAGGTTGTACGAGGAAGCAAATCGGATCGAAGCTTGTAGAGGCCGTAGCAACAAGTTGGTTCAAGATCAATTCGGGTATTCATCAAGAGGTAATCTGCAAACATGAAAATGTGCTAAATGTTTAACATTGGTATCAGAGCCTTATGCTCTGTTGCTCGCCAAAATGCATCCTCCGTCTGCTATGAATTTTTTGCTGGTTTTTTTGTTGAATGAACATCAACTGGGTTTACAATTTCGTGATTCAATTACTTGTCCGTTTTGTTCGATTTTTGTATGTATATGTAGATAATGATGTATAGAACAAAATACTTAAAAATTGTTGAATTTCGTTGAATATATTATGAGTAATTGCAAATCTAAGTTTCGAAATTGTGTTTATTTTTGGATATTTAAAGCAGTTTTTGACACTGTTAGAGTCAGATTTGTTGAAAAGTGTCTAAATGTTATTTGTTCTACTCTGTAAGGGATTTCTATAGACTGTTTGATCTCTATTTTTTGTCATATAACGAAAGAGATATTGAATCTCGAAGTTGGATTCGCAATTTTTTAATTGCTGGAAACCCACTTCTCCAAAGTTGCTCATGAACATCAACAATGACGAATATACTTGTTGCACCACTTGCGGTCGCGGCGCCCGGTGGTTGAGCCTCGTGAGGATCCCATCTGAGTAAGAATATTATACCGTTAGAGCTTCCTTGAATGGACGAATGCAACATCGTCGGTTGCGTCGCCATCGGAGTCCAGACGAGCAGTGCGTGGCAGCACGCTCAGCAAATGTGCGTGATGCAATGTAGCTGCCCCTGGTGGTCATGAAGAACAGGTTCTATTTGGGCAGAATTGTTGGTTTTGGAGAAGTCTGACCAAATTGAATTCCTTCATGTGTTGTATCATTCATATTTTTTTCAACTTGGAAAACGAAATTTACAGTAGTACAGAAGAATTGTCTTCATGCCCATAGTCTGGTCATACAGTAGGGTGAATTTTTTTTTCAATTTTTTTTACCACTGTCAGCTTCTTAATAATAATAGGATGTGTATGACTTGTTTGTATTTTTTGTTCACTATGAATAAATTATGTGTTGCTTGAAGAGCAGTCATTTTTATTGTGTATGATTTGTAGATTAAATTGTTAATCCAATTTAATTACACTTAAAGAAAAATTGGCTGGACTGTGAGCATTATAGCAACTTCATTCATTTATTGATCACTTTATGTATTGTTTGTTTTACATGAAAATTATAAATGGATGAATAATAATGTTAATTTAGTGCCCGTTGTTGTAGTATGGCACTTAGACTTCATTATTATTATTTTGTATGCTATCTATGGAGTACATGTTTAAACAGGTTGTGTACCTAAAATTTATGCTTATTTATTCAAAATTAATTAAAGCATATTTTTCTTATTTGCAAAATCGAGAGATGATTATGAGTTTTTAACAAATTTTCTATCTTGATGCGTGAAGAAGAAAAATATTTTTTAATTGGATTTTTGAATAAATTTAAAAGATGTGTATTTAATGTCAAATTTGTGCTTTAAAATGTAGAAATGACAACCAAATCAATTTTCGCTGACCTTAACAAAGACTGCAAGCTTGATGGCAAGAACTATGACATGTGGCATAGGAAGATACAATACCTATTGCATGAGCAAGAGCACGTGGAACATTTGTCTGGGGCAATGACCCAACCTGAGGAAGGGCATACGACCCAACACCGCCATGACATGGAGGCATTTCAGACTTTGTCCAAAAAAGGATCGTAGTGCGCGCTATATCATGTTAAGCAGCATGCATGATGATCTTATTGGAGAGTATGAGAACTCTCCTACTGCCAAAGAAATGTGGAACCAGCTTAAGTTTGATTTTGGTGGTACATCTACTACGAGGCTTAGGAGCCTTGTTCTGAAGTTTGAGATGTATAGAAAGGACCCCAAGCACACTATGTTCGAACACCTTAGGTTGATGTCGGGAATGATCTGGGATCTAAAAGCTGCTAGGAGTGTCCTCACTGATGAGTAGCAGGTCCAAGATGTCATAAGATCCCTACCTGATTCATGGCTTCATATGAAGCAAATTATGACGCACAATGATAATATTGTCAACTTTGCTGACATATCACGTCATGTTGAGCTGGAGGCGGAGCGCAAAGTCGCGAACAATACTGCAGCCGCTACCCTTCTAGCACATAGTGGTACGCGCAAGGCACCTGTGCCTAAGTGCGATGGGAAGGGAAAATCAGGCAAACAGGGAGGGGCTAGCAAGACTGCGCCAAAGACAGGTAAATAACCAAGCGCCAAAGGGGCAAGCGTGGTGGGAAGAAAGATATAGCAAAAGTCAAATGCTGTAACTGTGGAAAGATGGGACACTTCGCTCGTGACTGCACTGAGCCGAAGAAGGTATCCACTTTACTGAACCCTAGTTACATTTCTGTATGTACACATGTTTTGGTTGCTGATACTTTCCCTGATTGGATTGTAGATTCGGGAGCAACAAGACATGTAGCTCTAGATTGAGCGGGGTTCGTAGATTATCGTCGTATCCCAGCTGGCACCAAACTCTTTATGGGGAACGGAACTAGAGAAGAAGAACTAGGATTTGGCATGTACCATCTATCCTTATGCACTGGGCGTACATTGCTTTTTCATGATGTACTTTATATGCCGGGGATTACGCATAATCTATTATCAGTTACTGCACTTTTAGCTTTTGGATATTCTATTGATTTTGGTGGTAGTAGGTTGGAAATAACTCTAGATGGTATTGTTTTTGGACATGGTTATCTTTCGAATAATTTTTTCAAGATTGAATTGAATGAATATGTTTCCTCTTTATCTTATATGGCACATTATAATAAAGATATAGACTTTCTTACATGGCATGCTAGACTAGGACATATAGGACGGGATCGGATGGCTAGGTTAGCTAGAGAGGGCCTTTTAGGCTCAACCGCTAAAGTCAACCTACCTATATGTGAACCTTGTTTGGCAGGAAAAGCGTGTAGAAAGCCTTTTGGAAAGGCTGTTCGAGCTACTCAGCCACTAGAGCTAATTCACTCAGATATTTGTGGGCCAATGAATATTAATGCACGCCATGGCGCTTCTTACTTTCTCACATTAATAGATGATTACACACGGTATGGTTATATATATCTGTTAGCTCGCCATTATGAAGCTTTTGATGTTTTCAAACGCTTTTGTGGGTGAGGTTGAGAATAAAAAAGAAAAGAGTTTAAAAACTCTTAGAACAAACCGAGGACGTGAATATTTATCTAATGAGTTCAAGGAATTCTGTGTAATGAAATGGATAGACAAGCAACTTTCTATTCCAAGAACTCCGCTGCAAAATGGTGTTGCAGAGAGAAGGAATAAAATACTCGTGGACATGACTAGGTCTATGATGGCGCAAGCAAACCTTCCAATATCTTTTTTTGGGGGGGATGCACTCTTGACTGCTGCCTATGTACTTAACAGAGTGCCTTCCCAGTTAGTTTCCTCAACACCTTATGAACTATGGAAAGGCGAAAAGCCCAATTTGGAGCATTTGCGCCCTTAGGGTTCGGCAGGATATGTTCACAACACTTCTCATAAGTATGGGAAGTTAGGCCCTAGAGCTAAAAAGCATATCTTCATAAGATATTCTGATAGTTCAAAGGTATACGTAATGTAAGGTGATCATCTAGATGGGGGAATGACTGAGGTAGAGTCCCGCAATATTGATTTCATTGAGAATGATTTCCCTAGCATAGGCAACACTAATAAGAATCATGACCTCTGTGAGTTGGAGGAAGATAAAGATATCTCGCCATCTTACAGCGAGGGAGGGGAATTAGTTGAGCGTCCCATAATCGCTGAAAGAAGTGAGAACGATCTTCATCCGAGTGGGAGTGTACCACCAGATCCGAGTGGGAGTGTACCACCAGATCTGATTGGGTGTGTACCACCAGTTTCGAGTGGGAGTGTACCATTTGAAACTCAAGATTCTGAGTTGCGCAGGAGTAAAAGAGGGAATATTCCCCAGTGTCATTTTGATGAATACCCGAATTGATCTTGAACCAACTTGTTGCTACGGCCTCTACAAGTTTCGATCCGATTTGCTTCCTTGTACAACCTTGATTCTTCATGGATATGAAATGCCCGGCTACTAGGGTCGTGCACAGAGTTTCACAATCTAAGTCCAAGAACCTTGGTGATTGTTCTTGAGTATGAGAAAATATAGAGAGAGATAGGAAAAAGAAAAGCTGGGTTCTTTTCTTTTTGGTGTGTTTAATGAGTATAACACGTGAATGTAATATAGGGATAAAGGGATGAGTTGATTTGGTCAGATAAGTATTTCTAATTCAAATACAATAACCAACTCATGAGAGCTTATCCTAGATAAGAATCTTTCAAACTAGGTTGACCAATAACCAACCCAATCCAATTGGGTTATCCACCCTAAGTGGGCGGATATTTCTAACATCTCCCACTCGTCCACATAGGACTAGCTCATCAGCCTTTAATCTCGTTCTCATAATTTCTCATCTCATCATACAGGAAATGGAACGTGCAACCTACGAGAAAACTTTACGTCAAAGGAGCACATTTATTAAGTCATCACCAGACTAACAAAAGTGCATCACTAGGTGTAGACACCCAATTCTGAACCCATCGGAGCAGATTAATACCACTCTAAGTCTTGCCTTGAGTCAAGAAGTAGAAGTCCACCATTTCGTCATGTTTCTTTAAGTTTTGACTAACGACCGTTAGTTAGGACTAAACTGCATACGAGATAACAAGGGAAGGGTAGAATTGTCCACTGACTGCCTTATCTTGCGCGGAATGGCGTGTCTCGTGTGAGATAAAGGAGTTCTGCAGATCTACAGATGGCAGTTTCCTCGTCGATTTCAACCACTTTCGGGATAAAACTTTATCAATCCTGTTATCCAATGAAGTTTGAGTTCTGGAACCTTCCCAAGGTGTTTGATCTCATCTTCAACACCTCTCCAACACCTATAAATACTTGAAGACTTTCAGTATTTTAGGATCCAGACTTTTCAAGTCAAAACCCCCACATTTACTGGTTTCTCCCCCCTGAAAGATTCTTGTAAATCATCCCTAAAATCACCTAAAGTTTGTTTGTCAGCCTTGTTGATAAACAAACATCGAAGCTCGAATCAAGGACTGAGGTGAAGCTCTGTCTACATCAAGTTTCGACTCTAAACTCGAGTCGAAATTCTGTCCGAATCACTTCACGCAAGGTAATCTTCCTTTCCCTTTCTAATTGATTGTTATAGTGGTATAAATACATTGAATCTTGGATCAGCCTAGAGCCTCCCCAAATCATGGGGATGGTCTCGAAGCAATCAATCCTATATTTCGTTTAACCCCGTTAAATGGATCTTTGTTTTATTTATTATTTAAAATGTCTTTTTTCTTTGAAAACCTTTTCTTTTTAGCAAGACCGATCTCCGAATTGGGTGAAATGGGTGCTCCATGACCTTCCCATTCCATAACCTAAGCCCCGAACCCAAAATCTATTTTCAAATGATTTTTCTATATTTCCAAACAAATAATATAGGTGGCAACTCCAAGATGTTAAAAAAAAATTCACGCATCGCTACAGTGTCGACTCTGCTGGGGACTGTAAATATAAAGAGGCTTACTTGCGTCTATAAAAAGAGGTTTTCAAAAAAAAAAGTAAATAAATTCAATTTTTGTATTCAGACCAGGTGTATCTCGCACGAGACATCCTGTCACGTACGAGATATCACTTCGGCAATCAGGTGTCTTCTGGTTTTCCCTATTCATCTCAAGGTCCAAGATGAGAGTCGAACACGCAAGGGGGATCCCAGATCTCATTATCTGCAGAGTTCCTTCATCTTAAGGCCTCCCTTAAGATGTAGAACTCGAATCCGTACTTAGTTTAAATAATTGATTGTTATTTATAAACTGCGTGTGATTGGGTTTTTTAATTAAAGTCCGGTCCATTGGGGATTCGGGAGTTGTAATCAAATATTTTATCTCTCTCTCTCTCTCTCTCTCTCATTAATTGGAACTATGACGGCCTGAGTCTTCCTAAATTGGGAAAAACGTAGGCAACCACTTGGTGCGGCCACTATCTGTATTTTATCTATCACCTAGATTGACTATCACACACGCGCACTCATATTATATCTGTCATTGCATTACATACCCCGATTAACCCGGGACCCACACTAAGGACGGATGACGGTAACCACCTAGTCGCCGGTCTCTCCAAAGTTGGATCATCCCACTCCGCGTATTCAATCCATCTAGATTTTCATATCGCGGGGAGCCTAGCCTTCCAGCCCTGCATCGCCACATATCATGTAGATTGTCTTTTTACGATCACTCCGTGACCGGTCGGTTTGACTCGGTGATCTTTTCTTATTTTTGACCAAAATAAAGCCATGTAAAATTGACTATAAAAGAAGGACTCGGAATAGTCCCTTCGGAAAAGTCCCTTCAGTAAAAGAAAATGTCCCTTCAGAATGACCCTTTCGAAAGTCTCTTTAAAAAAAATCCTTCAAAACAATCTTACATGGCTTTGTTTTGCTAAAATGAGACTGATTACTTAGTCGTTAGGTTCTGATAATGACCTTAGAAACCCCTCAAAACGGATTCTCCGTTCCGACCAAAAATTAGGTTTAATAAAAATCGACTTTCCGTATGATTGTCTCGTGTGTGACTACTTGTCTTGCGCGGGACAATGCCTCTGTTTGCTGTGTTTGAGCCTGAACCATTTAAGCCTGCTTCCGACTCGTTGGGGCTAGATTTGATCCTGACACCATCTCTGCGTCTCTTCTGTCAGTTTTCTGGAGCTACTCAACCTCAAGACTCCCAACACAATGTCCGGCATCGACGAAATTCCTGGTGACGAAACTTTGTGCGAAAACAACCACAAACTTCTGGAAGAAGCCAATGATCGTTTAGAGGTGCAAGTTACCTAAATCTACCCTCATGGAAGAAATCCAAGAGCTTAGGGCGGCACTAGCCAACAAAGAAATGAAGAAGAAAAATGATTCTTCCTCCGAAGAAGAGGAATCATACACCAAAAAGGCCAAGGGTCGTCGCCAAAACAAAAGCAAGAAAAAGAAGTACGAGCCTAGCTCGTCATCTTCCTCCTTTGAAAACGAGAGCTACACATCCAAGAAAGAAAGAAAAGTGGAAAGCAAGAACGAACCCCTCACTATGGCAATGTTAGAAAAGAAGCTTCCATCCCTCGATGTGAGTAAGGGAGCCTCGCTCTCTATTGATTGTGACACCCTTCGTCAATCCATGTCCAAGCTTCCTAGAAAATACAAAACACCCGACATTGCAAAATTCAATGGCACTTCCTGTCCCAAATCACATTTGGAGACCTATTCTTGGGCCATGCTGCCTATGGGTGTTGATGACAACCTACTAGCTCAATTCTTTCCACAAACTCTCGATGGTGCCGCTAGAGATTGGTACATGAATCTTCCACTCTCTACAAGACTTGATTGGCCACTCGCTAGTCGTACCTTCCAAAAGCAATATGAGGACAACTCCACTTACCGCACCACTAGAAGGGACCTCGAACAAACCAAGCAGCTTCCAAACGAATCCTTCACAGACTTCGTCAAAAGATGGAGGACCAAACTGACTGAAATCGTTGATAGGCCAAGCCTAGACGAACAAATCCACATCCTCATACAATGTCTTCGGGAAGAATATCAAGACAAACTTGCAGGCAACTACTTTCCTAGCTTCGCCGAACTCCACAAATCCGGCATACGGTTAGATGACCTCATCAAGTAAAAAATGGAAGCCAAGAAAGAAAGCGGGTTCCGTTACAACAAAAGTACTTCTTCAGCTTCCAACCCCAAGGACACTTCTGTCAATGCCATAGTCTTCAATCATCTCGGAAATGGTAAGTACTCTGCGGTACCTCCACCACAAAAGAAGAAAAGGGATAGGCATTACGACAAGCTTGAAGGGATAACTCAATAAGAACTCCTCGAGGTGCTTGTCAAGAATGGAAAAATCAAACCAAGAGAAGGTGGACCTCGAAAGAATGATCTTCCTGCTAATCAAGCTCATCATCTCTTCTACAAGTACCACAACTTCACTGGCCACGACACCAACTCATGTTTTCACTTGAAAGATGTCATCCAAGATTTGTTCGATCATAAAGAGATAGGACTTCCTAATGTTGTTACTAATCCTTTACCAAACAATGAAGTCAATTTGATAGAAGTAGAAAGTAGCTTCAAGGATCCTACTCGTCTAGCCACAACTGTGGACGAGAGCCCTCTTGAAATTAATAAATCTTCTTTCTGTTATATGATGTCTTGGGATGAAATCTTAGAGCAAAAAGAAAAAGGTTCTAAAATAGTCAATCTCCTCACACGATCCGGTCGAGTAATTATCAACAAAGATCCAAGGGACGAAAATCCCCCTAAACAAGCAAAAGCTCCATCATCAAGCGAACCCGACGATCCTCTCTTAGCCCAGCTAAAGAAGACACAAACAAACATCTCAGTTTGGGATCTTATAGGAGCATCCCACAAGCTTCGTGAAATGTTGAAAAAGGCCTTGGCTCAAATGATCATTTCTTCAGAAGCTACACTCGAAGATCTTACTCAAATGATCGGTCAAGTATAATTTGTCAACGTCATCACTTTCACAGACTTGGACCTCCCATCCTATGGGAACAATCATCATGAGGCCCTATACATAACTGCTAAGGTGAATTGATACCGAATGCCACACATTTTGGTCGACAATGGTTCTGCAATCAATGTCCTTCCAAAGTAAGCCTTATCATCATTAAGTCTCACCCACAAAGACCTTAAGCCATCAGGGCACACTGTACGAGGCTACGATTGTACTGCTAGAACTGCTTTGGGATCAGTCGTGATACCTATAGAAATGGGGCAAGTCACAATGAGCATTGAATTCCAAGTCATCGACATCCCAGCATCCTTCAACTTGCTGCTTGGCCACCCTTGGCTACACAACATAGGGGGTGTACCTTCTTCCCTACACCAATGCATCAAATTCAGACAAAACGATACAATAGTCACCATACATGGAGAAATGGTTACTGCAACCCCTATTCTCGAGGTACAGCACAACACTTCTGATTACTTGTTCAGTGGCTTTAAAATCGAGAAAGAAAGCACTGTGAATGTCATAGAAACTTGCAACGAAAATGATTACTCCAAAGCACTTCGGTTTTCCGGAAACCTTCCTGTTTGGAGAATGATGCAAGCGAACGGGTACTTTCCTGGCTTGGGACTTGGAAAACACTTGCAAGGGATAACGAAACCACCCCCGGTTCCCCCACCACACATGAAACATGGCCTAGGATACATCATTTCCATCCACGATGGAGATAACGAAGAAGTGTGGGACTTCACTCAAGTTAAGTGGGAAGGAACCGCGTACAAAGGCCACAATGACCCAAAGGTCAAAATCTGCAACCCCGAGCAATATCGAAAGACACTCAATGGCTACTTCGTTCGGGAAGGGGAAAGCATCCCATAATTTATCTTTTCAAAACAATGGACTGACGATAAAGGGAAATGCCAACCAGGCTTCGAAATCTTCAGCGACTGCGATACTTCACCAGATGAAACAGAACCCGTCCCACTAATCCCTAAATATTTGTGGGGCACGAAGGCAGAAGTGACCAGTAAATGGGACTTTGTGTTGGGAGAAGACATGCTGCGACAGTTTGAAGACCTGTGTCGGTTAGAAGACAGCCAGATCCATGCAATCTCCAAGGGGGACACTCCAACTATTGATTATACAAATCAAATACAGAAATGTGATGAGCCAATTATAAACTAGCATGTCACTAGAGGACCAGTTGTTGATGAAGACTTCATGATCAAAGAGCTTGGTTGTACTCCTGAAATTACCCGAATTTTCACGCGCGGTGAAAAGGCAGTTGTCTTTCGCGAGAGATGTTGGTGTCTATGACCTCGCTTTCGGAAAGGAGAGGAGTCGCCACGTGGTTTTGTATTTTGAGCACAAACGTTGAAGAATGGCATTTATGAAAACGGTGTCATTTTTTATTGATAGCAAAAACATAGGAAAAAGCTTTGAAAAGGGGGTGTCATTTTTATTTGGTAGCAAAAATGAGAAAAAAGCTTTGAGTACCAGAGAATGTTAGGTTCGGAGGTCACGTTACATTTCGGGAAGAGTATTTTGAGATCACCCGAAATGCCTCGTATGACGAGTCATCCTACCTTTCTCGAAAATGTGTGCGTGTGTGTGTGTGGGTTTGCATTTTGAAAATGGGGGCTTGAATGACAAGCTTAATCTTGGTTTGAATGTCAAACGATGTTTATGTGATTCCTTTTGAAAAGGCGAGCGTTTGAATGACAAACATCGGTTTTGGAGTTTTTTGTGAAAAGTGACACGAGTACTGATTTTAACTGTTTAACTTAAGTGTCAAATGTTGACTTTAAAGAAAAGAGCGTTTGAATGTCAAACGTCATATTTTTTGGGTTTGAAGATGATCGTTTGGATGCCAAAGTCATTTCGCGCATTTTTGAAAGAGAGTTCGAATGTCGAACTCCGGTTTTGAACCGGGCATTTCATTGTTAGCGATTTTATGGGAAAAAAGCATTAAATGATATGCGATCAACGAATCGTTTTTGCGACTCGGAATTTTGAAAAGTAAATACTATCACGAGCCAAACGGCTCGGACTTGTAAGTGACAGTATTTAAAGTGCGATATCGACGGAATCAAACGACCCGGAATTGTAAAGTGCGTTCAACGAGCCAAACAGCTTGGAATGGTAAAGTTGCGTAAAAGTAAATGACGATCGACGGATCAAACGATCCGGTATTTGTAAATGACATGAAAGTAAATGACGTTCGACAGATCAAACGATCCGGAATTGTAAATGACATAAAAAGTAACGGAACGGGGCCGGAATGCCTTTTTAACCCGAGATTACTTCTCTTACGGGAAGAGAATAGGATCAAGGACCAAAACGTATTGGACCCCATTAGACGGTGACGTCTACATTTCAACAACGTTCATCCGAAATGGTTATAGTGACTGGCACGTAAACCGAGACGAGACGAGAGTTTAAGGAGAGAGAGCACTACTTATCGCTAAGGTCGGCTCCTTTGGCTCGGTGGGCATATACGGGATACGAAAAATTGTTTGGAACGGTGTTTCGAGGTGGTAGGGGTTGTATTTGGTTGAAATACGGGGTTTTCATGCAAACCGAGGCGAAATGGGGGCTCAGGAGAGGGTGGAACTGAATGTGCGCTCGCCCGAAATTTTGTTTTCCAATGATGAAAAAAGAAAAGGAGTCACCACGCCATGTTTTAGAGGTACACTTACCTTTGAGAGAAAATGGGTCCGGGGGTCAGGTTACGTGTTGGGAAGAACCGAGAGTTCACCCAACATGCCTCGTCCGTGGACGAGTCTTTCTATTTAAACATCCAAGTAATCCATAAATGTGTGCAAGCAATGATAATGAACAAATGTGATAAAAATGTATTTTATTGATTTGAATTGGAAACTTACAACTTGTGAGCCATTTATTCAGGGAGGCCACATCCCAGATATAACATATCATAACAGATTACAAGGGAAATGGATCTCTGTAAATGGACATAGAGTGTCGCGTGACACATAGTATGCCTGGCTAGATATGTCGCGTGACACAGGATCTAACCAGTCACAATGTGTCGCGTGACACATAGTGTCCATCTGCAGAGACCTACAGATTTGAACACAGCAGCACCAATAATCAAAATAGATCTAATTAATCAATCAGTTAAGCTTCAAAATACACAATTAACAACAATTCAACCAAGGGGGTGTGGATATGGAGGGATCCACACTCCCCTATTTTTCAAAAATTAAGAGGGTCAAACTTTCATTCGATTAAACATCCAACATATCCATCTTTGTGTGCATCCTTGATGATCTTTTGTGGTACATGCGTTTTATTGCATTATGAGACTTGTGAGCCTTTGGTGTCTTTTGTGGCCATTTTTGTTGTGCTTTGCTTTTGTTCTTTGTCCCTTGGCATAGGGAAGCAGGGGCTAATTTCATTTTGCAGGGGTCTGGTTCAGTGACCACTCTAGTTGTGCGACAGATCTGTCCCATGCTGTCTTGTGTCACGCGACAGGATTGGTCACTGAGCTGTCTTCAGGTGCTGGTTTGAGGGCAGTCCCTTGAATCAAAAAGTAGCTCAGTTGATTGTTGTACCCCTTGTTCCCTGTGAGAGTGTGTGTGTTTTCTCTCTTTCTTTTTAAAATAAATAAAATAAAGTAACAAAAATTTTTGTTTTTCATAAATAAAAGAACATAGTCATCCACACACTACACCACGTAGATTTAGAACCCTCGGGTGCGACTGACGGCATCGCGGACGGTGATAATATTCGCCTACGCTTGAGCGCCTAATGTCAAACCCATCCCCCTAGCGCGTTATAGGTGACACCACACTTAAACCTTACCCACGGTTGGTTTTGATACAACGTTTTTAATCATACCAAAATGAATTGTTTTTGAATCTTACAATGGGTCCTTATACCTTCCCCAAAACCTTGCAACTTGTGGGCATGCTGCCAATGCAACATGGTTTCACGTGGGGACATGTCATTCCCGTGGCATGTTCTAACGAGAGATCATGATGCATTGTCAACGTGCACCGACGAGAGGTCATGCCGGATTTTTCTTTGAAATTCTTCAAGATACTCGTTATGCTGCCCAAATTTCCCCAGAAATTTGGACAACCTCTCCATCCCATACGGTGCTTAGGTTTTGTTAGGTATCATCACCTATTATAAATTCCAATGCAAAGCATTTTTCTGAATGTTGCGTCCTTAGGTTTCCCCAAGGTGTAGTTTGCGTGAATAAAGGCTTCTCCTTTCCCAACCGTACTTAGTATTTAAGACACTGATTTATACTTGAAGATAAATAAATTGTTTGGGCATGTCTATCCCTCGTTTCCTTTCCCTCTCCCATATTTCCTCAAAATCTCCCTTCACTACCTTATAAACTCATATTTACCCTCTGTAGCGGTGGACAATTTGGGTGCGTGCTCTGGTATCCGGTGCTCATTTGGTTGGCATCTCCGAAATAGTTACAGTTCCTATGAAGTTCTCATCTGTTCTGCTATTCGAGATGTCTGGTGCAAAAGATATGTCATCCGGTCAGTCTGGAATTCCTCTTACTTCGGGTCAGTTGGACATGAGTGATTTGTCAGTGGCAGAGTTGCGAGCCGCTCTTGAGGTTGCCATGGTTCGCGAGTGCAAGGCCCAATTTTTTGCCCAAGTTGCTAAAGCCCGAGAAGAAGAAACGCACGCTAGGTTTGTAGAAGCGATGCACGTCCGAGGGATCACAATAATTCGTCACGAAGATGGGTCGTACGAAGAGATCATGGGTGTTAGTAGTACTGAGCATGGAACTGGAAATGTGACGAAAGGGATGTATAAGGATGAGCAAGATAAGATTCTTACCCCAGCACCTCAAGTGGTCCAGGCTCAGAATCCGGATGGACAACTGATCCTCGAAGCTTTTAGTTCTCCTAGTCAATGTGGGTTGCAGAGTCAGTATCAGCAGGATTCCTAAGGATCATGTCGTTATGTGAGCAGTTGTTCCAACCAGAAGGGATCGCTGTCGTTCCACTCTGACCAAACTCCTCTTCAAGGAAATGTTTCTCAACCACCAATGAATTCATATGGCTTCAATTTATCATCTCCACAAGATCAGCGTTCAGGACAAGCCTCATACGTAACTGTGAATTAGATGTCTTTCATTCCTCCTGTGAATCCTATCCAGCAAGGGACGCCAATACACGAGTCCCCTCCAAAGGCAATTCAGATGGAAAGGAAGAAACCGTACTGGGGTAATGTGGGAATGCCTATGAATCAATTCCTCAAGGTTTTGGTGAGCGGAGGACTGATTCAGCCACTAGTCAATTATAGCCCTCCTCTTAACAACATAAAGCTGGATCCAAGCAAATATTGTTACTATCACCGATATCCAGGCCATACCACTTGTGAATGCAGACAGTTGAGGGTGATCATCCAGGAACTCATTGACGAAGGGAAGATCGAAGTGTGTTCTCATGAGGAAAGTGGTGCCCAGAATCGTGGTCGGTTTCCACCGCGCAAACAGCGAGAATTTGATGACCTGGGAATGACAACCGAGGAAGCTTTCAATGGGTTGATGCGAAGGGGAATGATAAAGCCGCTTGATAATTATCATACCATCAATCCCAATCCAGATTTGGATCGCAGCAAGTATTGTTACTATCATCAATACCCTGGACATGTAACTAATGATTGCACCCTTCTCAAGGCACTCATTCAAAAGCTGGTTGATGAAGGCAGAATTGAGAAAGCTCCTCCCAAAGTGGTTACCAATCTTTTTCCGCAGTTTCAAGAACCTCCCATATGAAGAATTTAGTCTGTCAGTCGTAGGGTCTAGATTGTTTTTATTTTATTTTGATAGAGAGTATCTCTTTTATGATTTAAGTCTGCTATATCCATGTTATGAGTCTTTTATTTTAATAATAAAAATATTTGTTTCTATTCCTGCTAGACTCGAGACATCACTTGCACACCCACGTTACATTTAATTGAAATGGTCTTATCCTACATGATCACTTGAGCTGCTCAATTACTAATGCTTTGAAATGATTAATGTTTAAATTGATCAGAGTGAAAAAATCGACTGATATCTTTCTCAAATTGGGGTTTGCCAACTCCCCACCTCGCTTCTCATATGCTCACATATCTCCCTTCGTCCTCACCATCTCGTTGCTCGATGGATTTGCATGAATCTTCCTCAAATCAAGCTTAAGCAAGCGGTGAAGACTTAATCTTATTTAGATCATTTGGTATGGACTGCTGCTGAAACCTTTCACCCCTAGGGAAACCATTGCCTCACCCTCACTAAACAATACCCTTTCATTTAAAGTTCGGCGCGCTTTGAAACCCATCTAACCATCTCCAAAAGAAGAAGGACTATCCTTGAGGCTCCCACGATGCAAAAGAAGATTGACCGCTTCCCAGTTCAAAGAACGACAGAAAGCAATGATCCATCTTGCGGACTAGCTGAAGTTCACTCTCAAAAACAAAGAATAAAAAAAAGAAAAGAGAGAAGAGGAATAAAAAAAGAATAAAAATGAAAAGAAAATAAAAAAAAAGAGCCTAGTCCCTAGCGATCCTCTCAAAATCAAAAGTTAAAGGATCCGGTCGTTACTCAAGAGGAGTCTCAGAGTGATTAAAGAGACAGCATGGATGTCCCCTCACCTTCCAAAACCAATCCCAAGCCGTCCTCTCGATTTTAGAGGATATTCCCATTACCATTACCCTTACCCTTGGCAAAGCCAAGATTGACCTCTCATTCTTAGAAGCAAATCAATTCCCTCACCTTAGAAATCCCAAACACATCCCTGAAAGCCAACCTCTCATTTTAGAGGCTCAGTCAGCAAAAAGCCTAGCCGACCTCTTATCTTAAGAGGTCATGATATTCCAAATCACCTAAAGGCCGATTGAAATCCTGAAACCCAGTTGCAGTTCCTACCGGATAGCAGTTTCACTCTAACATCTTCAAGAGGCAAATCAAATCAACTCTTCGTTGCTTGTTTAAACCGGAGCCAAATCCATCCCGGCTCGAAGGATCGTCAATCGAGGATTGTGCAAATTCCATTCGTTCATTCGACATTTCATGTGAGCATGTTCCATTTCTCCTCCACAAAACACCTCCCATGAATGTCCCACTGGGGCTTCGCATATGTATCCTTCATCGACGCTCCAAAGAAACTTGTGTGTCAACTCTCCAGAACTCAGAAAATCTAGTCCCCTCAAGGACTGTCTCCATACACAGATCCACTTTCCATCATTCGGAGTTTGATTCTCGATATCAGGTGATTTTCTCCTCATGATTAATTGAAACATTTGTTCATATCAGGATTGGTGTTTGAATAACCCAAACATCAACAAATGGTTTTAAGCAGCCTTGTGATCATTGCGAATAAGACAGGTTTTCAAGTGTCTTGGCAAGTCTTCTTCTCTACATTTTTAGGGATATATAGAGCTAAACACTGTACTTTTGTCAAGCAGGGGCTTCCATACACTTTTCCACACCATGCAATGCTTATACTCTCCCAAAAGAGTCAAACCCAAAAACGAGAGTGTCATACACATGTTCGGGAGCCATTCCCACCTTTCGAAAGTGTGCCCCCGCGTGTAAATATTTCCGAGTCTTGTCCGTCGACTGATTGACTGAAGTTTGAAGAACAATCTCCTCCTTGGTTACATGACGTGTTGTTTGCAATGAAACTACTTGCCAAACTGGGGCTTGGGCAAGAAAAGAAAATTGTTGTGTGCATTTGTGTAAATACAGGGGCTTGCTTTATAATATCGATCCTTGGGAATGGATTTGTTACCTAAGGCCTACTTCATGTTGGGGCTGCTGAATTTCTTACCCTAAGCAGAAGGGAGAGGTTTGGAGGCAATGTGGAAGCTTGGGTTGGAAGACCTGTCAGCATGACTTGTTGTGTCACGCGACAAAACGTGTACATGCTGTCCTGAGTCATGCGACACAATGAGTCCAACACCAGACATCAGCAAGCTGCAATCTGTTCTGTACCAGAGCACGCCCCGACTTGTTCAAGAGCTGCAATTATCAACCATCCTACAATAAACCTGGGAGAGGGGTTCATTCAACTCGTATACACATTCACCATTCACACGCAAACCATACACATCAATACCATAACCATTCAACTCCATTCATTCTCAGCATCCCAAAATTGGACTCGTGCAAACACCAAAGATAACATAAGCTAATAATAATGTAATAAGTCTAGGAAGTGCAAAACAAATAAATTTTTACAAAAGAAAGAAGAGTGTTTGTCTGTTTCCTTTCAAGGGGTACAATAATAAAAAAAAGAGTTGTGATTTGGTCCAAGAGGCTACTCCGAGCCATCACCCTTTCGAAGCGTCATCACCACCATCATCAGAATCGTCATTGTCATCATCAGTATCCTCCCTATCCTCCCCATCTGCATCATCCTCCTCAGCCTGTGCAGGATCCGGATCAACAACAGGACCTCGGTAAATAATGGGATTAGCACGGTAAAACTCATGGACATCAGGGATGGCCATAGTCTCAATCTCGTGGGGATCGCCAGTAGCATAATCACTCTCGTACTCTGAACTAGAAGGACTAGGGGGACGATGAGAAACGTTCTTGGTCCTGGGCTTAGGCTAATCATCTGCAGCCGTATCAGTCCGAGCCATATTCCTATCGGGCAAACTGGGGTAGAATCATCATCATCCGAGCTCCGGGCCAAGCACCGCTCCCTCTAATAACGAGCACTCCTCTCCAGATGCTCGATCATATCTAGGGATCCAGTGTTATACCAAGAAAAGCTCCAATAAATATCAGCTGAGATCTAGAACAATCAAACAAAAGAGGAATCAAAGGCAAGTCATGACAAAAGGCACAAAATGTAAGCAGTTCAATTAGCAAAGAAAGGAGAAATAGTACTTACAGATCGAGTGCCCTCCGGAAGCCTGAAGTGAGGATGAATCCGGCTAATATCAAGATGAGCCCGTCTCAAGTAATCCCCATCCTTAAAATCAACAAACGCAGGAGGTAAGGGCGCGTCCGCCATAAATCTAGCAGAAGGGCCTGCACCCTGAGCATCACACCTCGGTCCCACCTGCGGTGACCTCAATCTCGTCGCCACATAAACTCCGTAATCTCCCTCAGCAGTATGGGTAAATGAAGCCTCCCCCTGGATCAAAGCAACCAGATCATCTAGTTTCCGGGGAAACCACATATCCGCCGGAGGATCATCCGGGACCCGTGCAACACTACCTGGACCATGCTGTCTGCAGACTCTCTCCCCCAAATACAAAGCATCCCCAGACAGGCCTACCAGAAGCTTGTGGCACTCGGTAAAATGCACAGCATGTCCTAGATCAAGCTCAGCATACCGGTCAGCCCAGGGAAACAGATTCAGGCTCCCGGGAGTCCCTCGCAAGAAAATCATCGTATCTGGGTAAGAAGCTGTCACCCGTCCTCTGGTATCAGCTGTCCGGACCTTCTGCCGCGCATCCTTCACCCAATGTCTCAGGGGAGGAAACAAAGTAGCTGGATACTCATCCTGGACCCTCCAGGCATAGCAACCGAAGACCTCATAAACCCAAGCCTGAAAGAGAAAAGTCAAAGCAAGTCAGATGATAGTGATGAATAACAGAAATTGGCATGTCAAAGTAATAGTCAAGAAGGGAAATACCTCAAAAGCCAAATGAAAGCAGTTGAAGGTCTTCGCCTCCCCCCTGCTGATGTCATCCAAGGCCAGGTACATCTCAGCAAGTCCTCCTTCTCCCCAAGATAAGGTACTAACAGTGTCCCAAACCCTCAGAAGCTCCAACAAAGAGACTAAAGCAGAAGACGTGCCATTGATGAAAAGCATATCAGAAAAACCTACCCACACAAATGCTCTAGCCAACCTCTCGGCCCTCAAACGGCCCTCCTCAGTATCAGCCAAATCAACCAGATAGTCTCTACTCTGTACAGAGACGTGGCTATGAAGCTCGCCCAGCTCGTACCCGTTCCCCTTCTTATCCTTGGGAACAAAGCCGATCAGCTCCATAAAATATGCATCAGTGGGGGGCTGAGGGTCAGCAATAGGTGTAGGCTCCTCCGGGAATAAAGGCTCAACAGTAAATGGAAGGCCTGTGATAACAGCGAAATCATAAGGCGTAACCGTCACCTCTCCCCAGGAAAAGTGAAAGGAGTGGGTAGTCTCCCACAAGAACTCCCTGAAGGCCTTCATCAACTCAACACTCTACTACGTGTCCCCAAAGACCCTCACCATCTCAAAAAACTGACCAAGTTTGGCAGCATAGACCATGCCCTTTAGCGACTGAGCCACCTCCTGGCTACCAGGCAAGCTGTCCCACAGCCTACCAATGACCTCTGGTGAGCCTCGGGTGCGCAATCCCTGCAGGTAAACACAACACATGTATGAATATCTCATGTTTTTTCCAAAAGAAGCATGTCAATCAATTGTTCCTAATTGCAATTTTGTACTTCCCCTTTTCCCAAGTAAAATTAGGGTTGAAACATTTAACATGCATCCATAATTTCTCATAGCTCAGATTCGTGCAGCAAATTAATGAGTTCGTAGGCAAAGTTCAAACTTTTTGACACAAAACCCAATTTTCAAAGCAATGAAGAACAAGGGTTACAGAAGTACCGTGTCTTTCTTCCCGGACGCAGACATGTGCTCCTTGAGCTGTGGATAAAACTCTCCCCTCACTGCCTGAGGGATAAAGGGTCATTGATTCCGTGAAACCCCTTTCCTACGAGCGGCCAAAGCAGCTTGTTGAGGTCCCTTCTTCGTGGGACGTGACCTAGGAGGCATTGTTGCAAGCTAAAATCGAATCAATACCCTTGATTTTCTTGATTTCCCTTGAGTTCGTACGTATCGCTTGGGTTTTCTCTCAAAAACCACTCATCTCCCTCTAAACTGTATTTTTAAAATGATGACTGTTCAGGGTTATAAGGGTATGTCCATGAGCTTTATGATATCGTGCAACACAACGTGTCCCTTGGCCAAATTTTTAAAAACCACCCCTGTGCCTTGCTATTTTGCGCTTTAACCCCTGAGGCATGCTTCGCAGTTTTCCCCGCAGGTACAATAAACAATTGAGCATCATCAAATTTCGAGGATTGTCCCACAGCGAAAACTGAGACAAAGATTCTGAATCTATCAGTCTCCCCAAGCAACTCTCATCAGTATCATCGACCCCACCGCCTAAGCATCAGCAAAAATCTGCTCCCTAGCAAGCAAAACTCCCGTCCTACCAAGCAAAGTTCCTAACCTCAAAGTCAACCAACCATCAACAGAGGCCATCCCGCACTCGGCAGAACCAGCAAGCCACCAACAACAATAATAGCATGAGACCCTCCGGCAGCTACACCTATCCCCAGCAGAATCAACAGTAGCGTGAGTCCCTTGGCAACTACTCTTCACTAACACCCAGTGGTATGAGTCCCTTCGACTTCTATGACTGCCATCAACAGTAGTGTGAGTCCCATGGCAACTACTCTTCACCAACACCCAGTGGTATGAGTCCCTCCGGCATCCACGACCGCCATCAATAGTAGTGTGAGTCCCCTGGCAGCTACTCTTCACCAACACCAAGTGGTATGAGTCCCTCCGGCATCCACGACCACCATCAACAGTAGTGTGAGTCCCCTGGCAGCTACCCTTCACCAACACCCCGTGGTATGAGTCCCTTCGGCATCCACGACCCTCAGTAGTAACATGAGACCCTCCGACAGCTACTCGTCACCACCAGTTATAGCATGAGTCCCTCCGGCAGCTACAACTTTTCACCATCCGCAGTAGCATGAGTCCCTCCGGCAGCTACAGGTGAGCACAGCAAAGGTATGAAAGCACATCTCCACTCTTTCTTGCTTCTTGTCTATTTCGCTTCCGAACTACGATTTGGCTTGATTCCCTCCAAGGGATATGTAGAAATCCTTTCTCCAAAGGTCCAGCTATCTGATCTCCCCAGATGATTGCCCAGCCCTATGCCTTATCCCTTGCCACTCATTGGGATTGGGTCTTATTTTATCGACAACCTCACTTCTTCCATAAGTGACGTTGCCGAGGGGCTCTATAAGTATGCCAATCCAATTTGCTACCCTTTTCGATGCATTTTAATGCAATAAAATTGCATTAAGGGGCATTTTGGTAAATTCCTAGTCCATCCCGAGACTTCCGGAAACATTCCATAAGTTTCTCGCAAAGGAAGTACCTTTTGGTACTTTGCTCGTGCTAAAGGACCTGCCGGGAATAAACATTTTTTGACCTTTTGGTTATTATCCCTGAATATTCCAGAAACTAGTTTTGGCGCCAAAAGCAGTTGGTGACACATTGTGTCACGCGACAAGTCGAGGCTTGGAAATTGGTTACAGAAGGTCAAATGACACACTGTGACCATCAACTGCAGCCTATAAATAAGACCCTACCCCTCTCAGAAATGGATCCCAACTTCACATACTGTTACTCTGCCAAAATTGGAGCGTAACACACACACTAAACAAACACCTCTCTCTCTCTCATCCCAATCCACCTCCAATTCCCCCCACTTTCTCCATCACCTCTTAGATCCACCATAAACCAATCCTCTCAAGTTCACTAGGACCAGAAGCAGTTGTTGAAGGATTCTATACCTAACTTGGTATAGATTTCATGGAATCAACAAGGGTAACACTCTCAATTCCCTTCTCTCTTTCTCTCCTACCTTGCTACTTTGATAATTCTATCATTCTATCTTCCTTGGATTCAGTAATCAGACTCCATCCGTCTTGATTACTGAATCCCAATCGCAATCTCTCTGTTTAACATAGTTGTTTTGGATAATTGAATGCTTATTGCTTGATCATTGTTGAAATTGGTGTTTAGATCCCAAAGGAGTGTGGATCCCTCCATATCCACACCCCTTGGTTGAATTGTTGTTAATTGTGTATTTCGAAGCTTAACTGATTGATTAATTAGATCTGTTTTGATTATTGGTGCTGCTGTGTTCAAATCTGTAGGTCTCTGCAGATGGACACTATGTGTCACGCGACACATTGTGACTGGTTAGATCCTGTGTCACGCGACACATCTAGCCAGGCATACTATGTGTCACGCGACACTCTATGTCCATTTGTAGAGATCCATTTCCCTTGTAATCTGTTCTGATCTGTTGTATCTGGGATGTGGCCTCCCTGAATAAATGGCTCACAAGTTGTAAGTTTCCAATTCAAATCAATAAAATACATGTTTATCACATTTGTTCATTATCATTGCTTGCGCACATTTATGGATTACTTGGATGTTTAATTAGAAAGACTCGTCCACGGACGAGGCGTGTTGGGTGAACTCTCGGTTCTTCCCAACACGTAACCTGACCCCCGAACCCATTTTCTCTCAAAGGTTTTTCAAAGTGTACCTCTAAAACATGGCGTGGCGACTCCTTTTCTTTTTTCATCATTGAAAACAAAATTTCGGGCGAGCGCACATTCAGGAACCAGTTTGGGCCGTGGCTTGAGAGGGAAAGGGAGTAAATTTTTGTATTGTCAAAATGTTTGACAGCCCTCTGTATTTATAGGTGAATTTTGCAAAAGAGTCCGGCGGACTTGGGCTGAATTCCAGGGGTTTCTATGAAACTTTGGAAACTGGAGGGGCTTGTTGGCAATTCTGGATTCTTTGTAAAGGAGTCCGGACGGACTGGGACTGCATACCAGGGGTATTTTAGTCTTTTCACACTAAAATGTGATTGAAGTTGACAAGGGAGTTGTGGCATGTGTGCCACGTGTCCTATGACTCATCAGGTTCATGGGATTTCATGCCATTATCCCCGGTTTTGTCCGTTTTTTAAATAACTGTCCGGAAAATGTCCGAAACGCCCCCGAAAAGTGCCGGAAAGTGCCTTTTTCAGGGAAAGCTGTACTTTTACGTGCGAAGACGTGTGTTGAGTATGCTTCGACATTGGGATGCACGGGGCAGTCTCGGGATGTCTCGTTGGCTTGAGAACGGGGAGCTTAACGGGTTCCGGTTAACCTGGAGCGGGCTAGTTAACGAATTTCGGTTAACTTCTAAGGGATTTTGGCTATCCAGATTTGGTTACTAACAGTTAGCCCCTCAGCGACGTCACTTCCAAAGGAAGTGGGGTCGTTGAAAAAAGATAAGGATCCAAATAGGGGGATGCCTTACTTTGAAAGACCTGGGCGATCAGCAGGCTGGACCCTTAGCGAAAGGATTCCTACGTATCTCGTGTGGAAATCAAGCCGATCGTAGTTCGTAGGTGCAAGGAACCGCAAGTGGGGACCTTGACCTGAGAGAGACTATTGTGAGGCATCTGAACCTGAGATTTCTGAAACCTTCGAGGGCGTGTGGTGCCTCAGACCGGGATTGCTGAAACATACGAGGGCGTGTGGCGCCTCAGAACGGAGTTACTGATACTTTCGAGGGCGTGTGGCACCTCAGACCGGAGTTGCGAGGATGCGTTTATCCTGAGATGAAGGCGTTCGTTCCTTGAGTGCTGGACTCATGATGACAGCCAGGTTTATTCGCTGGGGATAGGGTGGAAATGATGGGAACGGTTATGTTAAACTAGCGTTATTAACAACACGGAAGGATTGATGTTCTAACGACGGGGTTAGGAATGGGATGTGGTCTTCGGAGAGACTGACATATTGCTGGGGAAAGCGTCCAGAGTTATGATGGGGTCAGTTAGGAACTGAGGGGGTGGATTGACGTTTCTTATTAGATTGATGGTCTTAGGATCCTACTGGGGAGGAATGTTCGAGCTTACGGTGGTGGCTGAAGAGGGATTGTTGTGCGGGCTTACCTTGATGGCAGCTGAAGTGGGATGATCGGGCTTACGACTGGCGGCCGGGGAAGTAAATGTTGGTGAAAACCAATGGGAATTTTGATGTCGGGAGACGGAACTGTGATTTAACGTCCGAAGACGGGGCTGAGCGTTTGAATGTCAAACGTCGATTTGGGATAGAAATGAGCGTTTGAATATCAAACGTCGATCTGGGATTTAATGTCTAGAGATGAACGTTAGTGAAAACTAACTGAAAATTTAACGTCGGGAGACGGATTTGTGATTTAACGTCCGAAAAAGGTTTGAAATTTAACGTCTGGAGACGAGCGTTAGTGAAAACTAACTGAAAATTTAACGTTGGGAGACGGGGCGTTAGCGAGAAGCTAACGGGACTTGACCTCGGGGGAGGAGGTGTTAGAAAGGTCTAATTTGGGGAAATTTTACACTTTTGGGGGCCAAAAGGGGTAAAATTGAAACTGTGAGAAGCTGAGGGGCCAAAGTGGCAAGGAATCTTTCCAGCTGCAGAAAGAGTCCGGCCGGACTTGGACTGAATTTGACCAGGTCTTAATCAGTGCCAAGGCCGACGCAAACTGGTATCATTTTCCATACTTTCAGGCGAGGAAGAGAGAAAAAGGAGAGAAAAATTCTTCCCATTTCGCGAGTTTTGTTCAAATTTTCAAGGGAAAATCAACATGGATGCCGGTTTGGGACCAATGGCTCGCCATAGGAGGATAGATAACGAAAGAACGAGGTTGGTGAGGACCATTCGAACCACCGTTCTTCCTATGGATCCGTCGGAGTTTTATCCGGCTAGGGACACTCACAAATCCAAAGGAGGGATTGAAAGACATGTAAACTTCCTCTAAATTCCGTTAATTTAAGAATGTGCATTCTTTAAATGTTAGGAATTTGACTAGAAATGAGTTAGGGATTTTGGTGCCCGAATTGGGGCTTTTGACTTTGCTATGCGCCTTTGTCGAAATTGACTAGAGTGTAGTTCAATTGACACTATGGGTAGATGACATAAAAATTTTGGTTGCAAAATTCCATGCCTAGAGGTGTTTTCCAAAATTAAAGTAAGTTTAATTCGGGACGGAGTAATTTTTTGAAATGTTCGAAATGTTTTGAAAGTTCCGACTTCGACGGATTTTTTGAGATGCTTGGAAAGTTCCGAATTCGACGGAGTTTTCGAAATGTTTTGAAAGTTCCGGGTTCGACGGAGTTTTCGAAATGTTTTGAAAGTTCCGGATTCGACGGAGTTTTTGAAGTGTTTTGAAAGTTCCGAATTTGACGGAGTTTTCGAAGTGTTTTGAAAGTTTCGGATTCGACAGATTTTTCGAAGTGTTTTGAATGTTCCGGGTTCGACGGAGTTTTCGAAATGTTTTGACTTTTTGGGATTTTGGACCGTTAATATTCCACCTAGGATGGACATATTTTAGGAAAATGAGAATCATATCTGTGTTGCATCATTTCGATATGCGTTCGTGCACTCTGTTGATGTCGTTTTTGTATTAACGTATTCTTGCCGTGTTCACCTACAGGGGCGAGGGACAGTTGACGTTCACAACTTGAAGAGGCGAGGAGCCTTAGAGGCAGTCAGATCGCTGTGGGAGATACTCCCAGATGAGGCTCGGGATGGAGAGAGGAGTCCACAGCAGTATGTGGTTGACTCCGGTTTAGCTGGATTCATTAGCGCAGTAGCTTCGACGCAGAGGGCGAGGTCCTTATACGTTGCTCTGAGCGAGTACTGGTGGGACACGACCCACACTTTTCATTTCAGGTGGGGGGAGGCGACTGTGACACCTTGTGACTTTGTGGCAATTACTGGGTTGCCATTCTGGGGCAACACGCTGGTGTGGGTGGATGGCTATACTTCAGGGCAGTTGTCGGAGATGCTGGGCTTTGATATTACCGATGCCAGGGGCTTAGGTATTTGGTACAGGCCGATGGAGACTCATCTGAGGAGGGGTATTGATGCTTATTTGGAGGGGCCTTCGAGGATGACCGCAGACAATCTGGCTTGAGGGTTCATATGGTTCGCATTGTCAGCGACTTTGTTTCCTACTGCTGAAACATCATGTCATTTCCCGCTGCTTGCCTCGTTGACGGATCTGGACGCCGTGAGGGGGTTTGCATGGGGGAGGCTAGACTGGCCGAGCTCTACCATGCCTTGGATAGGTTCTCGCGGGGAGAGGAGAACACCTTATGCTGCTTTTCATTTGCTTTGGATGTAAGTTCCGGTCTTTTTCTCTTCCTTGTCTCATTTTGTACTCGTATGTATCTACTCTGAAGCTGACATAACTTTACATGTGCTTGACAAGTGTGGGGTTTGGAGTTGTTCCACCCGCATAGATGGGAGATCAAGGAGGCATATGAGTCCTTGTTCCCTGCCATGTTGATTTGGCAGAAGGAGGCGAAGAAGCCGGCGTCGTCGAGGGAGGGTACTCGGCTGACTTATGAGGAGGTGTATCTGGCCCTGAGCCGAGAGTTTTCCGAGCGAATCCGGCTGACTTGGTGGAACCGGATTAATCTCATTGTGGTTTAGGCTGCTAGAGAGGTCACACGTTGGCGGAAGCTGCTGGTGGGGCTTCACTGTGACACGATGTATATGGGGGAGAGGGTGACCCGTCAGCATGGTCCGGGGTCCCTTCCTTTGGTGTCGATGGACCCACCTCTGCGCATGCAGCATCCTTTGTTGATGACGATGGAGGATCTGGAGCGGTATAGACAGGGCATGTTCTATACCGAGTTCGTCATAGAGGGTGCCGACTACGACATTTTCTTGAGGACGAGGCTGAGGAGCCCGCAGGTACAATACAGGGAGGACGAGGGCCCTGGATATCCCCGAGACTACCACCTCCCTCGAGCTAGGCTGGCGTATGAGGGGCTGGATGGTTCTCGCAGGCGGTTGGTGATCCCCCTTCCGGACAAGATGAGGCCTCGGTACAGATTGGACCCCAATGCTTCGGTGAGTGCTTTTTATTTTCTGTATTTGATAGTAGCATTCTACAAATGTTGCATCTGTGCTGTCTATTTGTCTTTTGACGACTTTCCTGGTTTGCAGGTGTCTGGCCGTACGTACAATCAGGCTGTGAGACAGTTGGACGAGTGGGCCAACTACGCTAGGAGGCTCGTGGAGTTCCTGCAGTGCAATTCCCAGAGGAGTGCGGCTGTACATGAGCCGAGGCCGTCTAGGCCGAGAGGTTCATTTGCCTCCACGACTGGTGGAGCGGACTTCACGGAGGGGTTCGGCCAGTTCTCTGGCAAGACGGCAGGGTTCGGAGCTCGTCACCCTTCGCACTCGGGGTACGAACAGGGAGAGTCCTCGAGTTCGCAGGCGCAGAGGAGGCCTTTCTCGTATTCCCATCTGGAGGAATTTGGAGATTACTTGTTCTCGACGGATCCGGCTACTGCGGGGCAGTACATTGAGCGCTCGAATGATGAGCAGGACTATGAGTAGTCCTCTTTTGTTGATTAATTTTTATACAAAATGTTTGTATTTTCCAAAACAATTTGATTTCTACCTGAAAAGGGCCTTTGAGGCGAAACTTGTATTTGACACATTTATTTAGTGATTACCTTCTTTTATTTTTGACAAATAAGCAAGTAGGTTGATCAAAAATAAATAATGAAACATGCACAAAAATTTGAACTGGTCAAAATTTATGCCTATATGCATTGTTATTTAATTAATTGGACTGTTGCACGAGCCCGGGGCGGAAGTGTTGTTGGCATTGGTTGATTGAAACCATGGGTGCACGCAGTTTCAAGGAGGCTTGAATAGGGCTTGGTTTGGAAATGTATCCAAATTGAAAGCAGCTGGCTGCAGAGTTGACCCAGTCAACTTGAGAAACTGTCCGGCCGAACATGGACTCGATTTCCAGATTCTTTAAATTGCAGTTCAGCTTTTCAATTTGTGAAAACTGCACGTTTGCTTCGATCCATCAACTGAATTTTCTCTCTTAAATTCCTCAATATTTTCTTTGCTCTTTCTATGGCTCCATTTCCTAAGCTATCGGCTCAGATGCAAGAGCGATACCTGGACAATTTCCAGTTGTGGGTACGGCACCACACGAGGCAAAGCAAGGGCTTTTTTGAGGGTTGTTACGGGATAAAATATGTTTGGGCTTTGAAGGAGCTCATGCCAGAATTGGATTTTTGAGAGCTGCGGCTCATTTCTGGGACGTGCGGAGGCATGTTTACAACTTCTCGTACAACGAGATTACCCCTACGTTTGAAGATTTTCGGTCCATTTTAGGAGGACCTGAGATGGAACAGCTAGTTCTTCCCTTGGCGGGTGGCATGGCCACTGTTGAGAAGTTAGTGTCTCTACTTGGTATCACGGCTGAAGAAGCATACGGGATGCTAATACTGAACACAGACTATGTCGACATTTTGGGGCTGCCCGATAAATTTGCCGGTGTTGAGGGGAGCGTCTTTGCGTGGGACGCGTTTGCTCTGTGCGCAATTGCCACTTTATTCACATTTATGTCCCTGGGTGTTTGCCATCATAGTGTACTGGACCTGGTGAGGTAGTGCCGGAATGGGGGAGACATCGTGCCTTTGGTCCTGGGCGAGACGTTACTGGGCATAGGTCGGATGGCGACCGGCAGCCGATACATGTGGGGAGGGAGTCCCACTATGCTCACTATGTGGTTGAGGGAGCGACTGCAGATGATGCCCGAGGTGCCAGTGTCTTGTGACCCTTGGTCCTTTTCTCGACGTCCTCTGGTGATAGGGGGCGATCAGGCTGAACTGGAGCTCTGGACGGCCAGACTCCGTACGCATCACTTGCGATGGTGGGTTCCTCATTGGAAGCTACAGACTTGTTGGACCGCTCAGAAGGGTCTTCTGGTTGTCAGAGTACCGGGGTTGTCCCAGACGTCTTTCTACATTCCATCCTTGGTACTGCGACAGTACGGGCTGGAGCAGGTCCCACGAACGGGTTTAGTTCATGCTGCTACCTTCGAGGTGGGATCTCTGCTGATGGAAGATCCTTCGACGCTATTGCTGCTCACACGGCTGTGGCAATACACGTCCTTTCCTGCCAGGGTTCTCTTTCACCGGAGAGGGGGCATTGTTCTGTCTACGCAGTATCTGAACTGGTACGAAGGGTGTATGGGAGAGACACAGATGGCCATCTTATGGAGACGGAGGGAGCTATTGGGTGTTGATTACCCTGACGGATCGATTTTGAGGAGATCCGAAGTGGGGGCTAAGCCTCAGAATCGTATTGGGGACGACATGGCTGACTATGAGGCCAATGCTGATCGGGCGGTCGACCAAAGCACGGTCATGATGACTCGAAGAGAGGCAGCTCAGGATAGAGCTAGGGAAATGGCTGCGTTGGCAGTTGCCGGTCTGACGGAGGCATCGAGAAGGGTCCCTGAGCCAGGTAGAAGGACAACGGGAATATTCCCTGTGAAGGTGAAGAATACTCGCCGCGGAAAAGGTAAGGGGAAGAAGGATGAAGGACCAAGTACGGGGAACTAGGTTGACCTTACTATCCGAAGTATCCACCCACTGTCATTGCAGACACATTAATTGATTAATGTATTATTATTGTTTTGCTAGCGTGTAGCGAGTCAAGAGTTAACCGTGCTTGAACTCTTCAAAGATTGTTTTAACCGTAGTGAATTTGTAGGTTAATTGAAAAGAGTTTTTCGAAACACAAGCAATTGATGCTTATTTGTTTTTTTTTTGACCGAACCAATGATGGCTGCCTACGTTCCCCTTTTACAATTGGACTAAGGGGCTCAGGTCACCGTAGTTCGACACTTTAGGTGAATTTGAGAAAAAAAACAAATACAAAAGAAGTGTGACCCTGTTTTTTACCTGGATCATTATCGGGAATGTATCCAGTTGGGTATTACTCTCTTAGCACTATAATTTTACTGAGGGGTGGTGTATGGGGAAGGAGAGTTGACTCGCGCTCTTCCTCAAATGAAGTATCTGCGGAGCTTGCTTCCGTTCACGGGCTTAACGAAAGGGTTCCCGTTCAAATCTTCTAACTTCATAGCTCCTCCGAAGAAGATTCTTTGTACCACGAATGGACCTATCCAGGTAGGCTCCCACTTTCCGAGGGGATTGGTCTGCATAGGAGGCTTTTCCTTTAGCACCAAGTCGCCTTCTCTGATGTCTTGAATCTTGACTTTCTTATCAAATGCTCGGGCCATTCTGCTTTGGTAGGCACGAGTGTGCTCCATGGCTTTCAATCTGCGCTCGTCGAGTAGAGCAAGTTTATCGTAACGGCTATGTAGCCATTCGACTTCATTGATCCCATTTTCCAAGAGGACTCGGAGGGATGGAATTTCCAATTCCACGGGTAACATTGCTTCTATTCAGTAGGTAAGTGCAAACGAAGTCTCCCCTGTGGCAGTTCTGACAGATGTTCTGTATCCCCAGAGGGCTAGATGTAGCTTTTCGGGCCAGTCCCGACCTCTGGCGGTCATTTTTCTGATTATCATTCCGAGAGTCTTATTCACTGCCACTACTGCACCATTAGTCTGTGGTCTGTAGGGAGAATACTTGTGGTGTGTAACTCTGAATTCGGTAAACAGTTGGTCACAATCTCCTTCGAAGTGGGTCCCATTGTCAGATATGATCTCGTTGGGCACTCCGTATCTGCACATGATGTTCTCTTTGATGAACTCGGCCACCTTCTTAGAATTCAGTATCTTGTGTGATCTAGCTTCTACCCATTTGGTGAAGTAGTCAACTGCGACTAATATGAACTCGTGACCATTGCTCCCTGGCAGAGTAATTTTGCTGATGACATCGATTCCCCATGTGGTGAAAGGCCATGGCGTAGTCATGCAATAAAGTTTGTGAGGAGGGATGTGATTAAGGTTGGAGAACCATTGACATTTGTTGCAGCTTCGGACGAATTGGATGCAGTCTGTTTCCATTGATATCTAATAGTATCCCATACAGAGGATGATCTGTGTCAATGCTCTGGCATTCATGTGCGGACCGCAGGCTCCGTTGTGAACTTCGTTCATTAGTTCGGTGGCTTTTTCTTTATTTACACACTGAAGGAGTGGCCCTTGGTGGTGCTTCTTATACAACATACCCCCCAGAATGATGAAACGGGATGTCAGGCGTTTTAATGCCATCATGTTTTTGGCTTTGATCCCTTCTTTGTATTTTCCATCTTCGCTTGTGAAGGAAGCTTCTCCGTTTTGGAGGTACTGGTAGATTTGATTGTATCAGGGTTCGTCGATCGGTTCATTTTTTATTTCGATCTCACAGCAGTAAGCGGGTGTTTCCCATCTGCCTATTCTGAGGGGTTTTACTGATTTCCCGTTGGTAATTTTGACAAGAGAGGCGAGGTTGCCGGTGCATCGCGGCGGTTTCCTGTCTCTTGGAAAATAATGAAAAGAGATGTCCTTGAACTGAGCAATGAGCTCCTCCATGTACGTGTGGTACTTCAGGAGGCCAGAATCTATCATCTTCCATTTATTGGACACTTGATTGATGATCAATGCTGAGTCTCCGTATACTTCAAGTTCTGAGATATTGGGTTCAAGAGCGGCTTCTAGACCGGCTGCACAAGCCTCATGCTCTGCTGCATTGTTGGTTGTTTCAAAATTCAGCTTGATGGCTATGGGAGTGTGCTCGTCCTTGGGATCGACAAGGAGCATTCCGATACAATTTCCCTTCTTGTTGGCTGACCCATCAAAGAAGATTTGCCAGCGGTTTGCAGATCAGGACCCTTGGGTTCACTGCTTGGGAAGTCTGTCAGCTGATCTGCCATTACTCTGCCCTTTGTTGATTTTCTGACCATGTACTTGATATTGAACTTAGCCAGGAAGAATGACCACTTGGCTAGTCGCCTTGACAGGGATGGCTTGTCAAAGAGATATCGGACGAGGTCCATTTTGGAGACTAGGAGCACTGAATGTGAATGCATGTAGTGTTTCAGTTTCTCGACTACCCATACCAAGGCGGTACAAGTTTTCTCTAATGGTGAGTAGCTGAGTTCACTTCCTCGAAGCTTTCGGCTTACGAAGTAGATTGCATGCTCAACCTTGGAATCTTTCTGTTCTTGTGCCAGCATTGCTCCGATTGACGTGTCTGTTATTGTCAAATACAAGAGGAGTGGCTTGTCTTCATGTGGCGGGCACAGAATTGGGGGATTCACCAAGTATGTCTTGATTTTCTCGAAAGCTGTCTGGCACTCGGAGTCCCAGTTGATGTCGGCATTTTTCTTCATCAGCTTGAACATTGGCTCGCGAGAGAGATGTCAAGCGGTTGATGAAAGCGGCCCGATGTACTGAAGTCTTCCCATGAAACTTTTCACTTCTGTCAGTGTCTGTGGCGGCTTCATGTCGATGATGGCCTTGATTTTCTTGGGATCGGCTTCGATACCTCTTTCTGTAACCATGTACCCTAGTACTTTGCCTCGCCTGACGCCAAAGGTGCACTTCACAGGGTTCAATCTCATAGAGTGCTTTACGAGTACATTTGAAGAACTTCCTCGGAGTGCATCATGTCTTTGCATGTCTGATCCTCTAGAGTGTATGATCTTGTCGTCGACGTATACATCGATTTCTTTGTGAATCATGTCATGGAAGAGGGCTGTTACAGCCCGCTGGTAAGTAGCCCCAGCGTTCTTCAAACCGAACGACATGATCGTGTAGCAGTATGTCCCCCACGGAGTGGTGAAAGCTGTCTTGCCTTGATCTTCCTCGGACATTTTGATCTAATTGTATCCGACAAACCCATCAATGAAGGACTTTACCTCGAAATTTGCCGTGGTGTCGACTAGCATGTCGATGTTGGGCAGTGGGAAATCATCTCTAGGGCTGGCCTTGTTGAGATCCCGGAAATCCACACAGCATCTGACCTGTCCATTGGCCTTGGTGAGCGTCACGATGTTGAAGAGCCAGGTCGGGTACTCAATCACTCTGATGAAACTGACGCGGAGCATTTTCTCAATTTCTTCTTTCACTTGCAAGGACCACTCTTGCTTGATCTTGCGCAATTTCTGTTTGACAGGCTTAGATTCTAGATCCAGGGGAATTCTGTGCTCCACGATTGAGGGATCGAGTCCTGGCATGTCCTGACATGACCAGGCGAACACGTCAACATACTCTCTGAGGAGGTTTATCAAGGCTTCTTTTTCAGCATCGGCGAAGAAATTGCCCACTTATGTCTCTTTAGGCTTTTGCACTGACCCCAGGTTCACTTTGGTCATAACCTCTTCGGCAGCTTGGGCCCGGTTGTCCTCTTGGTCTACCACACGCTTGAGAACTTCTTTAATGTATTGTTCGTTTAATGTGTCTGCTTCTTTATCAAGTGATTCGTTATTAACGTCTTTTAAGTTGTTTGTTAACTTATCAGTTGTTAAAGTGGCAATGAAGGGATACTACGAAAGATCAGACTTTTCATTAGATGCAAACAAATATACATTGTTGGCTACACTATCATAGTCTTCCGGCGTAATGCCGTTGGACGACTCGGAGGACTGGACTTTAACAAGGACTGACTCAGAGGGTTCGAGACCGGGTTTAGGGAGATGTGGGTGCAGGCCCAACTTGTCTTCCAATTGTGCCTGGCTTACCCTTGGTCCGGTGAAAGTTACCCAGTTCTTCAGTGGCATGGCTGGATGCTTGATGAGGGTTTGGGGGTCGAGAAGCTTGGCTTCTGCTGTCCCAATCATGGCGATCATGCTGTTTTCGGAGCCCAGGTCAATCAGGTTTGGCACCTCCATGACTTCAATAAAAAGACTCTGTATAACGGGTCCACTGAGAGCGTCTTCTATGAATTCTGGTTCCTTCTGCTTTGGAGTTACTATCTCGAATGTGGCCTCGACAGATGACCCGAACAGTCTGTTTCCCATTAAGAGTGCCTCAAGTTGCTCTTCCAAGTCTGGGTTTCCTTTGAATGTGTACTCACGCTGAACTGTGGTGGAAATTGGTCCAGGTAGAGCTGTGATGTCGAGGAACGCTCCCCTTATCGGATTAGCCTCGAGTCCTCTGAAACGCTTGAGGTCCCATGCTAACTTTTCCATCCTTTCTATAGTCTCTATGCTGACTATTCCTGATTCTTTCTCATCTTCATCAGTTCCACTTTCGGTCCCCTCGGTTCTGCTGTCGGTTCCGCTGTCGGTCCCCTCAGTTCTGCTGTCGGTTCCCTTGTCGGTTCCCTTGTCGGTCCCCTCAGTTCTGCTGTCGGCTCCCTTGTCGGTCCCCTCAGTTCTGCTGTTGGTTCCCTTGGTGAAGTAATGAGCAAGGTTGAAACTGTAAGGTCGGAGGTTGGGTGTGCCGTAGGAGGTTCCCCTTTTGCGGGCTACTGCCTTTGTAGGGGCGAGCCTTTTGTTTTCTTTGATATCAGCTGGTGTTGGCACATAGCCAAGCCCCTGGACTGTGGTGTGGTCCTTGACTTCGATGACTTGGTGTTGGCCTTGTAACCTTTTGCCAAGCCCGATCACAGGATGAAGTTCATGAGTTTCATCATCTTCATGGCGGGAGGGATTTTGTCTTGAAACAGTGGAAGGTCCACGCTGCATATTTGGATTTTGGAGGTCTCCAAAGTGAACTCAGTTAATGCCATATCGTCATCATGCTTGATCTCTAACACTGGAATGTCGTTGGTGCTGGTCCCCTCGGTGGTGACGCTGTCGCCATAGACTGTGGTTAGCTTGTTGCCTTGCATAAACTTGATACACTGGTGAAGGGTGGATGCCACGCCATTTATTTGATGTAGCCAGGATCGCCCCAGGATGGCTGTAAAAGTGATAGGAATGTCCAACACTTGGAATTCGGTGGGAATCATCCGCTTGCCGAACCAGATATTTAGAGTAGCAACCCGAGAACTGTACGAGAAGTGGAGTCATAGGCTTTGACAGTGTGGACTGAAGGCTTCAGATCTGTGGGCTTGATGTCAAGCAGGTCCATCATCTTGGCGGGCAAGACATTCATTCCGGAACCTCCGTCTACCAACACACGAGGAAGGCGACGCTCGTCCCGGATGGTTTGTGATGTAAAGCGGCTCATTGTGATCGGCCCCAAATTTTGGCGAGTCCCAAATGCTGTGAAGGTGATAATGTTGCCATAGTGGATGTTGCCGATCATCTGAATTACTTCGTCTGGGGTTGCGTCCACGGGGACCATGGTGCGGGCCAGACTTTCCTCTAGCTTGAGCTTGTGAGGATATGAGGATATGAGTAGGGACCAAAGGGAAATGTTCGCCTGGGTCTGCTTGAGCTGAGTGAGGATCGGGTCCTCTTTCATGGAACTTGTGTCTTCGGGCAGGCCGGGTTGCGGTTCTGGCTCCGCTGGCTTTTTAGTGGCCTTGGGTAGTAATGCATGGATTTGACCCGATCGGTTCAGGACACTAACATCAGGTTTGGTCCCTTCCGAACAGGTCGCTCTGAGCTGAGCCATAGTCAGAGGAGGATTCCTCGAAGCATAGGGCCACATGTCTTCCATAACTTCGTTGACTGTAGATGCATTCCCGGGGGCTTCGGTAGCTTTCCGGATTCTGTCCCAGGATACTGGCTTCGGTGCCTCCGTGGGGAGGTAGTTTATGGATTGCCGCACCTGCTCGAATGTCAGTGCGCAACAGTGGTTGCCAGAATTGAACTGTGGGTTGCTGACCCTTAGAGGGAGGTTAGAGAGTTCTTGATTCAAGCGAACGGTCTCCTTGATCTCTTTACGGTATACCGCACTCCTTTCCTTCTTACTGAGCATGCTCAGGGCATTCTGGAGTTGGGTTTGGTGATATTCATGGTTTGCTAATTTTCCTCCGCTCTTGGCCCAGATCAACTTTCTCGCAGTAGAGCCTGCGTCGAGAATTAGCGCATGTGTTTCTTTCCATGTGAGAATTGCCAGTGCTTCCTTGAACTGCATGCAGTAGTCTAGATAAACTTCCATCGAGGAGAGCTTTCCCTTCTGCTTTATTTGAGCGGCGAGTATGTCGGAAGGTGAGTACACGGCTTCCCGAACATCTTCCCATGTAACTGGTTGCTGCCCCAGTTGATCGTTTCTGTAAACGAATGCCGCAGTCTATGGAATCTCCCTGAGTATTTGCTGGAGATGTATTTCCATCTTTCTTTTCCTTTTGAATAGACCTTCCTCCCTTATTTGGCCTTTTAGTTTGAGAGCGGAAATGATCCGTCCCCATCCTCCCACGACCCTTGGGATTCCGATTTTGTTGACTTCATGCTCGGCTTGGAAGAGAATGGTTTCATCATCTTCATCGTCGCTTTCACAGAGAACTTGCTTTCCGCGGGGAGGTAAGCACGGATACTCTTCCTGCTGTTTGGCTAGGTACTCCTTGTGCTGTGCCATTACATCTCCTAGGTCTTCGGGACCGTTGACCGCCCTCCCTTGCCAGAGGGGGTTTGATGAGAAAAGACGGTAGTCCAGGAAGTTGCCATGAGCAAAACCCTTGAGGTTGAACTGGTCTAGAGTGGCCTCTAGCATTCTGTCTGAAGCTGCTTGTGACACTTGAAGGGCTTGGTCCCTGTGGGTCTTTTGAGCTTGGTTTTCGTCCTAGAGACGGTTCTCTTGAGCGGCTAGTTCCATGAGGGCTTTCCTTGTGAGAGCTAAACAGTCTCCGTAGGTGCGCGCCGTCTGACTAGTGTCTAGAACTGTAATCACATCCAAGTCCCCGAATGGTGGAAACACTTAGATTATATTGACGAAGGAAGTTGGGCTGGGACATTCCATGCGGCCTTCCTTGATCTCGGTTACCAAGAATTTCGCCCATATCTGCTTGATTGAACCCACGGGGGTGTTGAATTCTGCGATGTTGATAGTCTCGTGATCCCCCGTTGGATTCGCCAAGTCTATCAGAGCTAGCAGTTTGCTGGCGGGAAGCCGGAGTCCGTGGCCGAGATGGCTGGGAGCAGGATCAAACTTGAGCATGTTGATGCTGAGGTGATCATTCCTTTCATCGGAAGCTAGGTCTGTCTTGCGGGGAAGACTCTTGCAGTTGTTTTCAGGGTTGCTACTGGAAGCGTTCCCGAGGTTGATCTGATTTGTGACAGGATGAGGAGCTTTGTCTCCTTTGCTGCTGCCCTTGGCCTTGGCGGCGCTTGTGGCTGTAAGCTTGACTGACGGCACGGGCCGGTTGCCACTGGGGCAAGTAGTTGGAAGTGATGATGAGCTCTGAGCTCGATTGGCTAGGGCCTCATTTACCATGAGCAGGCAGTCGTCGAGGGTAACTTTTGCATCGCAGAATCTGATAATAAGGACCTTATCCTTGGTATCATCGGGATATTTGGAAAATATGATGTTGACGAAGTCGTCGTCAGTCACTTGATCAGAGGGGTTCTTTGTCGTGTCAACTAGTTGTTTCCATTCGCCGGATAACCGCCTGTAAGAGATGTTGAGCTTGACAATTTCCATGGTATTGGAGCCCTGAACTAGTGCTATCCTCAAAACTGAGCATATGTATGTAGGGATCTTCCCATGGATCTGTCGCGTCCTCGACTTCGGAGAGTCCTGATTCGTTGTCGTCTGACGGCTCAACCTAGACATAAAGACGCCTCCCATCCTGCCGCGATGCTGGAGCTGCTAGAAAAAAATCATGCCCTACGCTCGAGAAGAGGGGCTCGACGGGCAATTCCTCATGGAGGACGTCCCATACGACTGCCATACATTCATCACGAGTGTGACGATGCTTGTTAACCTTTATCACAAAGATTTCATCGACTGGCGGGGCCAGATAGTATGATTGAAGGATGCTGACAAATCTCCGATCGGAGACAGGGGGTTTACGTGCCCGCATCATGGCGATGCTCAGGGTTTCTTTCCAGTCTGCTTCCAAGTGTCGAAAGTGGCAGTTGAACTTGATAAACGCATGTTTGAGTCTTCTGCTCGAGGACGTTGATATAGTTAGCATCTCCAGGACTACGAGGGATTCTGATGAGATTTGCCCCGATAGTCCCTTGGTCGGCTTGAAGGAGGTAGCCCTGGTGCCTGGCTGTGGGCACGCTTGGCTGTTGTCTCGGCTTCGTTCCTTATGAGGAAATTGTCTCCTCGGATGACTGCAAGATCTCCCTGCCGGTTAATGAACTTGATGAACTGATGGAGAGTGGAGGCTATGGCTTTCATGTGGTGTAGCCAAGGGCATCCCAACAGAGCTGTGAATTCGGACGGAATGTCCATCACGTAGAACTTTGCTGGAACCATTTGGGTTTCGAACCAGAGCTCAAGAGTCATCGTCCCCATGATGAGACGAGACGTTTTGTCTTAGGCTTTGATAGTCCGGGCAGACGGAATCTTGTGGCCTTCGTCGATGCATTGGGCTCGCATCATGCTGAGAGGGAGGACATTAACTGCTGATCCCTTGTCTACCAATACTCCGGGGAGAGATATGGTGTTGAGCCGGAGAGTGATGTACAAAGCTTCATTGTGCCCTGAGGCATCTCTCGGCAGGTCTTCGTCACAGAAATTGAGCATACTGCCATACAGTCGAGAATCGTAGATCTGATCTCTTTCCGGAGAAGGAGAGTCATCAAGCCATCCGTTTCCTGTCTTCCTCTTGCGAGGTAAAGCCTTTGGTGGTGCCTTGGGATTGTGTTGAGGCTGCTTGGGGCGGTGGACGCCCTTGGTTAGCACGTTGATTGAGTGCGAGTGCCAAGATGACTTTGACTTTCCTTTGCCGGCCCGTGCTCTGAAGCTGGGCAAATTGAACCTTGGTTGATCCCGCGGGGGTTAGGCTTCTGACTGGCAGTGAGGTGGTCAAGATTTGAGGTATTCCGGTGTCCTGAGGCCTGAACTGCGGGTGTCGCGGGACTTTTGCTTTCCCTTGTCTGCTCTAAAGCTGCGTGGCCTGGAGGAAGGGAGGACTGGCTGGAGTAGAGTACGTAGTAATTGAACCTCCTGGATGGCTCTCCAAGTTTACCCACACTGGTGTCTCCAGCTTCATATATTTCTCTCAGTTTTTGTTGTGAAGACTTCTTCTTCTACTTTCTAGGAGAATTACCCCTGACCATGTCTTGGGACTCGAATGTCCACATCGTAACTGATGTGGACATTCGATGAGGACCTGGCTGGAAGAAGCGGAGAAACTGGCTCTGCGGCAATCTTTATTGGCACCCAATCGATGGAGTTCACACTGTTGTTGTTCGGAAAAGGGTTTTCGACCGTTTGAGGCCCACGGGGATGCTCCAATATTCCTTCCTCTATCAAATTCTGAATTTCGTACCGTAACCCCACGCAGTTGTCGGTGGTATGGCCATGATACTGATGGAAGGCGCAGTACTTGCTCTTGTCAGCGTTCACTACGGGATTCTTGGGTTTGTAGTTGGCAACGGGTTTGAGGAGTCCTTCCTTGATCAAACCTTCCAACATCTTACTCAGCGGCATGTCCAACTTGTCGAAGTGTACGGCAAGTTTGCCGAAGCGGAGTTGTTGCTTTGTGGGGGCGAGTTTACATTGTTCATTGTCCACGATGGATGTAGTTGTGAGGACGTATCTTTCCCTTTACCGGGGGCCGGTGCGGGATTGAATGCAACTGCCGATCGGTATCTATATGGCTGTGCAGTAGCCAATTTTTCCTTAAGATCCTTCTCGAACAGTGAGCCGGCATTGACCATGGCCCGGAGATCTGGGAAGAAGTGGTGACTGATGGACGGTCTTAAACAGGACTTAAAGATTCGCATCTGTTCATCCTTGGAGAGTGGCTCTATGATCTCGGAGAGTTTCCAACTCCACCTCTTGTAGAATTCTCCGACGCTTTCATCTGCTTTATGCTCGGTGGTGATTAAGTCCTCACAACTTGTTTCCTACTCTAAGTTGGATCTGTACCGTTCTAGGAAGATGTTACTAATCTGATCCCAGGTGTGGCGATCTACAGGTTTAACCCTTAGGAACAATCGTAACGCTGAACTCTTGAGCGTATGCTGGAAGTGATCAGCCATTTGCTGGATGGTTGCTCCTTTCGCTCTTATGCCGAGAACGTAGGTGTCAAAATGCGTTTGAGGGCACTCGGTTCCTTCGAATTGGTCCATCTCCGGCATTCTGAACTTGGCAGGGAGAGGCGTGACCATTCCCGGATCTGTGGACCTAAGCATTTCTTGCTTTGAGCTGCTCATGGTGGCTTTCAGGTCTTTCATCTGTTCGACCATCCAGGCTAAGGTTGGGTCCAGTGGTGGACTTTGAGGCTCAGCGCCGGGTGCTACCACGTGAGCAGTTGTGGTTGGAGGTGGAAGGCTTGATATATGTGGATATATGGGGGCCTTTTCTGGACTGTAACGGTGTTTGTCCCCGGTGTTTTGGGATTCGTGTATAGGCAATGGGATGAACCCAGGAGGGTATTGGAGGATATTGGCATATGTTTGAGATGGTCCAACGGTGCGCTGGTTGTAATGAGTGATGGGAGTAGCACTGGCTTGGCCGTACATGAGAGGGTTGCCCTGAGAGGTGGCCACATGAAGCCTAGGTCGGCTATTTCCTTGGTTCGAAGGCATCCTGTAAGTTGGCGGAGGAGGAACCTGGTTGAAGGTTTGAGGAATTGGTTTCGGGGAATCATCGTCCTCGACTAGGACGAAAGTACCATCTGACTAGGGGATAGCTGCTATTCCTCGCTCATTCAGAAGCTGTACCACGAAATTCTGCTTATCTTCTTTTCTGCCTCTTGTGAACCTCACAAGCCCGGATGGCTTCTTCCAATGTCATATTTGTTACCGGTGGCGGGGGTCCGTCCCCGTCACGATTTCTCGGTGAGCTAGACATGTCGGATATTCTGGCATAGGGAATTGAGGGAACCGAAGAAGCTGTACGACCTTGTAATGCTTGTGACCCTAGCGAGGCACTGACCCGGAATTCTGAACCACTTTCTGCTCGCTGCAGGGAACGAAAGGCTGGTTTTAGGCTTCGGAAAAGGGTATTTGGCTCAAGGTTTCGAGCTAGTACAATGTGCAGTTACCGCTTAATGTTTACTTAAAACGGGTTTTCTCAGAGTCCTAATCGGTTGGAAAAGATCATGTCTTCTTTTTCGCAACTAACCTAAGGCTCTAATCAGTGGATCTCGTCACTACGTTTATAAGCCCCTCGTTTCCATTTGTAGATCATCTTCTCGGGACGAACAATCCCGAGCGAGGGTTCTATAAGGCAAGGGAGTTCCACCGACAAAGGAAAAAGTGAACTTAAGGCTAGTTGATCACGAAAACATCCAACATATGTGACGCACGGGCCACGGTTGAAGTCAACGTCCTTAAGTTAAGGCGGGGATCGTGCCGAAATTTCAGCATGACCTCTCCTGACTCGCTTGCGCGAGGGGCCTTAGCTTTTGGCGTTGGCCAAGTTGTGGCTGGCACGGTGCATACGGTGAGGGTTTGGTGACACGGTGTCACATTGAACCTTCGGGTATATTTTTCAGCAGAGCACCGCGACAAAGTCAAGGTTGAAAAGCTCAAGACTTCGGGTTAGGAACGACCTTCGGTCTCAATATTTCGAGCTTGACTCGTAACGGAATCCGGCGTAAAAACATACACCCGGGATTTATGACACGTACTAAGCCAAAAACCAACCGGGGTCTTGGATGAAGTGTGACACAAAGAGTGCATGGCTTACACGGGCTAGGATGGGCTGTTTGGGACGACCCCGTGCGCGCTCGAAAGGTGTACGCGGCCAACCTAGAGCTGCCTGGCGAACGGTCATCCCGGGTTACGGGTCATAGTGTGCAGTGTACCGAGGCAGCAAGTGCACGTGAAGTGCGGTGTACCGAGGCAGCAAGTGCGAGTAGTGTGTGGTCACTAAAATTCTTCTTCTGAGTAAAACAGAGATTTTCAGAATGTGTCTTAAAGAATTTTATGCGCAATTCAAAATGTAGCATGAAAATCAAGTATGAACGGGAATGCACGAACATGTTATGAGTTTGAAAAAGATACAAATGTAATGCCCTTTTGAAAAAAACCGTTCGAGGTTTAAAGCAACACACGCACACAAAAACGAGGAAGGGTAAACGAAAGTTTGACCCGCGGAAGGCTTTTTGAAAACAACGGCAGTTTTGAAAAAGTATTCAATTCCCCAGCAGAGTCGCCAACTGAAATTACCCGGATTTTCGCGCACGACAAAAAGGCGGTTGTCTTTCGTGGGAGATGTTGGTGTCTGAGACCTCGCTTTCGGGAAGGAGATGAGTCGCCACACGGTTTTGTATTTTGAGCCCAAACGTTGAAAAACGGCTTTTGTGAAAACGGTGTCGTTTTTTATTGGAAGCAAAAACATAGGAAAAAGCTTTGAAAAGGTGGTGTCATTTTTATTTGGTAGCAAAACGAGAAAAAATCTTTGAGTACCAGAGATTGTTAGGTTCGGAGGTCACGTTACGTTTCAGGAAGAGTATTTTGAGATCACCCAAAGCGCCTCGTATGACGAGTCTTTCTACCTTTCTCGAAAATGTGTGCGTGTGTGTGTGTAGGTTTACATTTTGAAAATGGGGGCTTGAATGACAAGCTTAATCTTGGTTTGAATGTCAAACGTTGATTATGTGATTCCTTTTGAAAAGGCGAGCGTTTGAATGACAAACGTCGGTTTTGGAGTATTTTGTGAAAAGTGACACGAGTACTCATTTTAACTGTTTAACTTAAGTGTCAAATGTTGACTTTTAAAAAAATAGCGTTTTAATGTCAAACGTCGGATTTTTGAGTTTGAAGATGATCGTTTGGATGCGAAACGTCATTTCGCTCGTTTTTGAAAGAGAGTTCGAATGACGAACTCCGGTTTTGAACCGGGCATTTCATTGTTAGCGATTTTACGGGAAAAAAGCATTAAATGATTTTAAGTGTCGAAAGTCAGATTTTAAGTTTGAAGATGATCGTTTGGATGCCAAACGTCATTTCCGCATTTTTGAAAGAGAGTTCGAATGTCGAACTCCGGTTTTGAACCGGGCATTACATTGTTAGCGATTTTGCGGGAAAAAAGCATTAAATGATATGCGATCAACGAATCATTTTTGCGACTCGGAGTTTTGATAAGTAAATACTATCACGAGCCAAACGGCTCGGACTTGTAAGTGACAGTATTTAAAGTGTGGTATCGACGGAATCAAACGATCCGGAATTATAAAGTGCGTTCAATGAGCCAAACAGCTCGGAATGGTAAAGTTGCGTAAAAGTAAATGACGATCGACGGATCAAATGATCCGGAGTTTGTAAATGACATGAAAGTAAACGCCGTTCGACGGATCAAACAATCCGAAATTGTAAATGACATAAAAAGTAACGGATCGGGGCCGGAACGCCCTTTTAACCCAAGATTACTTCTCTTACGGGAAGAGAAGAGGATCAAGGACTAAAACGTATCAGACCCCGTTAGACGGTGATGTCTACATTTCAACAACGTTCTTCCGAAACGGTTATAGCGAATGGCGCGTAAACCGAGATGGGACTAGAGTTTAGGGAGAGAGAGCACTACCTATGGCTAGGGTCGTCTCCTTTGGCTCGGTGGGCATATACGGGATATGAAAAAGTGTTTGGAACGGTGTTTCGAGGTGGTGGGGGTTGTATTTGGTTGAAATACGGGGTTTTCACGCAAACCGAGGCGAAATGGGGGCTCGGGAGAGGGTGGAACCAGTTTGGGCCGTGGCTTGAGAGGGAAAGGGAGTAAATTCTTGCGTTGTCAAAATGTTTGACAGCCCTCTGTATTTATAGGTGAATTTTGCAAAAGAGTCCGGACGGACTTGGGCTGAATTCCAGGGGTTTCTGTGAAACTTTGGAAACTGGAGGGGCTTGTTGGCAATTCTGGATTCTTTGCAAAGGAGTCCAGACGGACTGGGACTGCATACCAGGGGTATTTTAGTCTTTTCTCACTGAAATGTGATTGAAGTTGACAAGGGAGCTGTGGCATGTTGCCACATGTCCTGTGACTCACCAGGTTCATGGAATTTCGTGCCATTATCCCCGATTTTGTCCGTTTTTTAAATAACTGTTCGGAAAATATCCGAAATGCCCCCGAAAAGTGCCAGAAAGTGCATTTTTCAGGGAAAGCTGTACTTTTAAGTGCAACGACGTGTGTTGAGTATGCTTCGACGTTGGGATGCACGGGGTAGTCCCGGGATGTCTCGTTCGCTTGAGAACGGGGAGCTTAACGGGTTCCGGTTAACCTGGAGCGGGCTGAAATTACCTGGGATTTCGCGCGGTGCGAAATGCGGTTATCTTTCGCGGAGGGTTGGTGTTTGAGACCTCGCTTCTTGGGAAGGAATGAGGAGTCGCCACGCGGTTTTTGTATTTTGAGCCCAAACGTTGAGAAACGGCTTTAGTGAAAATGGTGTCGTTTTTATTGGTAGCAAAAACTTAGGAAAAGGCTTTGAAAACAGGGGATCATTTTTATTGGTAGCAAAAATGAGTAAAAAGCTATTTGGTACCAGAGATTGTTAGGTTCGGAGGTCATGTTACGTTTCGGGAAGAGTATTACGAGATCACCCGAAACGCCTCGTATGACGAGTCTTTCTACCTTTCTCGAAATCGTGTGTGTGTGTGTGTGTTTTGAAATGGGGGCTTGAATGATAAGCTTAGTCTTGGTTTGAATGTCAAACGTTGATTAGGTGACTTTATTTGAAAAGACGAGCGTTTGAATGACAAACGTCGGTTTTGAGACGGAAATGAGCGTTTGCGTGGGAAACGTCGATTTTGAGTTTGAAATGAGCGTTTGCGTGGCAAATGCCGACTTTGAGTTTGAAATGAGCATTTGCGTGGCAAACGTCGATTTTGAGCTTTCTGAAAAGGAGTTCGAAGGTCGAACTCCGGTTTTTGAACCGGGCGAGTCATTGTTAACGATTTTTACGGGAAAAAGAGTATTAAATGATTTTGAATGTCAAAAGTTTGCTTTTAAGTTTGAAGATGAGCGTTTGGATGCCAAACGTCATTTCACGCGTTTTTGAAAGAGAGTTTAAAGGTCGAACTCCGGTTTTGAACCGGGCATTACATTGTTAACGATTTTTACAGGAAAAAAACGTATTAAATGACATGCAATCAACGAATTGGGTTGCGACTCAGACTTTGAAAAGTAAATACTATCACGATCCAAACGGGTCGGACTTGTAAATGACAGTATTTAAATGCGGTATCGACGGAATCGAACGATCCGAAATCGTAAATGACGATCGACGAGCCAAACGACTCGGAATTGTTAATGACGATCGACGAGCCAAAACAGCTCAGAGTTGTAAATGAAGTTTAACGGATCAAACGGTCCGGAATTGTAAATGACAGAAAAGTAAATGACGATCGACGGATCGATCGATCTGGAATGGTAAATGATAGAAAAAGTAAACGGAACGGGGTCGGAATGCCGTTTTAACCCCTGATTACTTCTCTTACGGGAAGAGAAGAGGATCGAGGGGCTAAAACGTATCGTACCCCGTTAGACGAAGGCATCTACATTTCAATAAAGTTGTTCGAAACGGTTGTAGCAACTGGCGCGTAAACCGAGACGAAACAAGAGATTAGAGAGAGGGAGTTATACCTATGGCTATGGTCAACTCCTTTGGCTTGGGGGTGTATACGGGATACGGAAAGTGGTTTGGAATGGTGTTTCGGAGTGGTGAGGGGCGTATTTGATCGAAATACGGAAGTTTCACGTGAATCGAGGCAAAATGGGAGCTCAGGGGGGTGAAACTCAGTTGGGCCGTGGCTATGGTGAAAATGGAGAGTAATTTTTGTCCTCTTCAATGGCTTTGACAGCCTCTCTATTTATAGGTGAATTTTCAATAGGAGTTCGGCCGGACTTAGACTGAAATCCAGGGGGTTTTGTGGTATTTTGGAATTCTGAGGGACTTGTTGGCAATTTCTGAAAGTCTGCAAAGGGAGTCAGCGGACTAAGGCGTATACCAGGGGTATTTTAGTCTTTTGGTCTTGATTTCTGATTGAAAGGTGACTAGAGGGAGGTGGCATGTTTGCCACGTGTTCCATGACTCACCATTTGTGTGGGAGTTCGTTCCCGGATCCCGGTTTTGTCCGTTTTTTAAAATAACAGTCCGGAAAATGTCCGAAATGCCCCCGGAAAGTGCCGGAAAGTGCGTTTTTCAGGAAAAGCCGTACTTTTACATGCGATGACGTGTGTCAAGTACGCTTCGACGTTGGGATGCTCGGGGCAGTCCCGGGACGTCTCGTTGGCTTGGCAACGGGGAGTTAACGTGTTCCGATTAACCTGGAGCGGGCCAGTTAAAGGTTTTCGGTTAACTTTCTGACGGATTTTGACGATCCGGATTTGGGTACTTACAGTTAGCCCCTCAGCGACATCTCCTCCAAAGGAGGTGGGGTCGTTGAAAAAAGATAAGGATCCAAATCGGGATGCCTTAATTTGGAAGAGACACAGTGCGGTCAATTTTGCAGACCCATAGCGAAAGGATTCCTACGTATCCGGCGGGAATCAAGCCGATCGTAGTTCGTAGGTGCAAGGAGCCGCGCGTAGGTACCTTGACTTTGGCGAGGCATTGGGAGCGTCTAAACACGAATGAGACCATTGCGAGGTACCCGAACTTTGAATGGAGACTATTATCGAGGGCGTCACGAACTTGGGGTTCTGAAACCTTCGAGGCGTGGCACCTCGGAGGCGGAGTTCTTTGGATCATACGAGAGGTGTGTGGCGCCTCGGGCCAATGGCCCGATACTACGAGGCGTGTAGCGCCTCAAGGCGAGATTCTTTGGATCATACGAGGCGTGTAGTGCCTCGAAGCCGGAGGCTGCGAGGATACGTTTATCTGAGAGCGAAGCGTTCGTGCCTTGGATGCTTGGGCTTACGTTGAGTGCCAGGTTTACTGCTAGAGATAGGGGTGACAAATGATGGGAACGGTTGTGTTAAGCGGCGTTATTAACGGCATGGAAGGATTGACGTTCTAACGGGGTTAGGAACGGGATGTGGTCTCGGGAGAAGGCGACACATCGCTTAGGAAGAGTGTCCGGAGTTACGGACGGGGTCGATTAGGAAGCGAAGGGGTTGATTGGCGTTTCTTCCGTGAAGCGGATGGTCTTAGGATCTGTTTGAGGAGGAATGTTCGGGCTTACGGCTGGCCGAAGAGGATTGTTGTGCGGGCTTACCTTGATGGCCCCACGAAGTGGGACGATCGGGCTTACGGCGCGAGCAGGAGAGTGAACATTGGTGAAAACCAATAAAATTTTTGGCGTCGGGAGACGGAATTCCTAATGCAGAATGTCGGGGACATGATTGAGCGTTTGAATGTCAAATGTCGGCCAGGGAATTTAACGTGCGGGAGACGGACGCGAGCGTTTGAATGTCAAACGTCGACTGGGAATTTAACGTCTGGAGACGGGCGTTAGTGAAAACTAACTAGGAATTTAACGTCTGGAGACGAGCGTTAGTGAAAACTAACTGGGAATTTAACGTCTGTAGATGGGCGTTAGTGAAAACTAACTGGGAATTTAACGTCTGGAGAAGAGCGTTAGTGAAAACTAACTGAGAATTTAACGTCTGGAGACGAGCTTTAGTGAAAACTAACTGAGAATTTAACGTTTGGAGATGAGCATTAGTGAAAACTAACTGAGAATTTAACGTCTGGAGACGGGCGTTAGCGAGAGCTAACGGGAAATTTAACATCTGGAGACGAGCGTTAGTGAGAGCTAACGGGAAATTTAACGTCTGGAGACGAGCGTTAGTGAAGACTAACTGAGAATGGATCCTCGGGGGATGGGGTGTTAGAAATGTCTAACTGGGGGGAAATTTAACACTTTTGGAGGCCAAAAGGGGTAAAATTGGAACTGCAAGAAGCTGAGGGGCCAAAGTGGCAAGGAATCTTTCTGCTGCAGCAAGAGTCCGGCCGGACTTGGACTGAATTTGACCAGATTCAAATCAGCGCCAAGGCCGATGCAAACCAGTCCATTTCCACCATTAATTCCGACGAGAGAGGAGAGAAAATTTTCACCCCAAATTGTGAGGTTTGCTCAAATTTGTGAAGGAAAATTGCTATGGAAGGTGATTGGGAACCAATGGCTCGCCATGGAAGGACCGATGACGAAAGAACGTGGTTGGTTCGGACCATTCGAACCAACATTCATCCATTGAATCCGGCGGAGTTCTACCCGGCTAGGGATAAACACAACTCCAAAGGAGGGATCGAGAGACAAGTAAGCTTCCTTCAAATTCCATTAATTTTAAGAATGTGCATTCTTTAAATGTTAGAAATTTGACTAGGAATTAGTTAGGGATTTTGGTGCCCGGATTGGGGCTTTTGACTTTGCTATGAACCTTTGTCGAAATTGACTAGGATGTAGTTCAATTGACACTATGGGTAGATGACATAAAAATTTTGGTTGCCAAATTCCATGTCTAGATGCATTTTCCAAAATTAAAGTAGCTTTAATTCGGGACGGAGTAAATTTTTGAAATGTTCGAAAGGATTTGAAAGTTCCGGTTTCGACGGAGTTTTCGAAGGGTTTTAAAAGTTTCGGATTCAACGGAGTTTTCGAAATGCTTTGAAAGTTCCGGATTCGACGGAGTTTTCAAAGGGTTTTGAAAGTTCCGGATTTGACAGAGTTTTCGAAATGCTTTGAAAGTTCCGGATTCGACGGAGTTTTCGAAGGGTTTTGAAAGTTCCGGATTTGACGGAGTTTTCGAAGGGATGGAAATATATTTAGGAAATGAATGAGAACCGTATCTGCATTACATCCTTTTGACATGCGTTCGTGCACTTTATTGACGTTGCTTCTGTATTGATGTATTCTTGCTGTGTTCACCTGCAGGGGCGAGGGATAGTTGACGTCCACAATCATAATTTCAAATTCCTAATTTCCAAAAAAAAAAAAAATTGCTGTGACCTTATCCATCCAGCGAAATTACAAGTTTACAAAAACCCTAACCCTATCATATCTCCTTCATTTCCGTCGTTTGGTTTTCTATCCCTCTCTCTCTCTCTCTACGCTTTTCCCCTCTCTCGTCTTTCTCTCATCTCAATTCTCTTTTCTTCCTCTATTTCAGTCAATTTGCTGTATGTCTGAATATTTTTATTTGAACTTTGTTTATGTAATCGTCCTATATTTTGGTTTCATGAAAAAAATAGTTGTTGCATGTTTTATCTTTAGAAAAAATATATAGTAGTGTAACTTGTGGAACCGATGGAACCAGAAATGGACTGAACCATTGGAATCGGACCAATGTGACCGATCCTGTAATGTAATGGTGTGATCCATGTCCTGAATTTAGGTAGAACCGAACAATTGGTCCGGTCTTGTTTTTTTTTTAAATTTTGATAAAATCTGGACCAATCCGGACCGTGAACACCCCTAGTTACAAGGGTCGCGTGACACAGGACCTGGGATGGTCAAATGTGTCGCGTGACACACCATACCAGTTTGCAGAGATCTTACAAAGTTGGGATTACAGAGGAAACCAAAGGACAGAGATCAACACAATCACTTCAAATGAGTGTGGATATTGAGGATCCACACTCTATTTTGAGTGACAAGCGAGCTAGATGAACGAATTACAACTGAAATGATGGTCTCTGCAGAGTGGCTAGTTATGTCGCACTACACAGGACCTGGAGTGGCCATTTGTGTCGCGTGACATAACGTGACTCTCTGCAGAGACTTTACAATTTGGAATTAGATTCAACAGAGACTCAATCAGATCTGATTAGCACAACAATTCAACTCAGAATACCACACATAAGCAACGGATTGACCAAAGGGGTGTGGATATGGGGAGATCCACACTCCCTTGGCAATCAATCCACAAATACAATGAAATCAAACCATGAACAAGCAATTAAACTAAACGAATCAATTAAACAGAGAGATGGCGATTGTGATTCGACAATTAGGAACAGATGGAGTATAATTGTCAAATCAGATGAAGAGATATGACAATGGACTATGCAAAGTAGCAAATATGAGAGAGAGAAGGAGGGAGAGAGTGGTTACCCTTATAGATCCACAATTCTACACTATGTTCAGCGTAGAATCCTTCAAAACAGCTTCAGATGGGAATTCAAACACAACAGGAGCTCCTGGCCTTAGATCTTCAATGGCATGTATGAAGTATGGAGGTAGATGGGTAAGATGTGTATGGATATGAGGGAATTGGAGGGTATTGGTATAGGTTTGTGTGGAAGGAAGAGAGAGACGAGTTTTGGGGGGAATTTTGGCAGGGTGACAGTAGGGAGTGGAAAAGGGATCCAGATATGAGAGGGGTAGGGTCTTATTTATAGGCTGCTGATGAGGGCCTATTCTGTCGCACGACCTTCTACTTCAGTTTTCTGTGGCTCGTTGTGTCACGTGACACAACATGCTACTAATCATTTCTGGCACCAACTTGCCATTCTGGAACCTTCCAAGGTAATTCCTCTTAGGTGCAAAACGGTTTAATTCCCTGTAGGTCCTTTTGCCTGGAAAAATGACTTAAAAGCACTTCCTTCATAAAAACTTATAAAAAGTTTCCGGAAGTCTCGAAACGGACTAGGAATTTACCAATATGCCCCTAGTGCAATTTTATTTCATTAAAAGGCACTTATAAAGGGTCGCGAATTGGATTGGCGTACTCACAGAGCCCTAGGCAACGTCACTTATGGAAGAAGTGAGGTTGTCGACAAGAAGGTGTAGACACCCCATTCTGAACACATCGGAACAAATTTATACCACTCTAAGTCTCGCTTTGAGTCAAGAATTAGAAATCCACCATTTCGTCATGTTTCGTTAAGTTTTGACTAACCACCGTTAGTTTGGGACTAAACTGCATACGAGATAACGGGGAAAGGACAGAACTGTCCACAGACCACAATATCTCGCGCGGAATGGCGTGTCTCGTGCTAGATATTGTCATTCTGCAGCATGCAGATGACAGTTTCCTCGTTGATTTCAACCTCTTTTCGGGATAAAACTTTATCCATCCGGCCAACCAATAATTTTGGGATTCTGGAACCTTCCTTGGAGTGTTTGATCTCATCCTCAACACCCCTCCAACACCTATAAATACTGGATGACTTTCAGTATTTCAGAGGTCCACAATTCCACAATTCACACACATTTTACTGGTTTCTCTCCTTGAAAGATTCCTGTAAAATCACCCCTAAAATCACCTCAAAGCTTGTTTGTCAACCTTGTTGATAAACAAACATCAAGATCCGAGTCAAGGACTGAGGCGAAGCTCTGTCCGTGTCAAGATTCGATTCTAAACTTGAGTCGAAACTCTGCCCGAATCACCTCACGCAAGGTAACCCCTAAATCCCTTTCTAAATTGATTATTAGAGTGGTATAAATCCATAGAATCTAGGATCGGCCTAGAGCCTCCCTAAATCATGGGGATTGTCTTGAAGCAATCGATCCTACATTTCGTTTAACCCCGTTAAATGGATCTTTATTTATTCTTTATTTGAAATCCTTTTCTTTTTTCGAAAACTTCTCTTTTCTTTAGCAAGACCGATCTCCGGATTGGGTGGAATGGGTGCTCCTTGACCTTCCCATTCCATAACCTAAGCCCCGAACCCAAATCTCTTTCAAAAAATGATTTTTCTATGTTTTCCAAACGAATAATATAGGTGGCGACTCAAAATCCTTCACAACGCTCACAGTGGCGACTCCGCTGGGGAAATAAAATTAAGAGGCTTAAACTTGCGTCAAAATTAAAAGAGAGGTTTTCAAAAAAATTTGTTGTAAATTCGATTTTCTGTTCCCAGATCAGGCATATCTCGCACGAGATATCCTATCTCGCGCGAGATATCGCCTCGGCAATCTGGTGTATTCTGGTTTTTCTCTGTTCGTCCCAAGGTCCAAGACCAAAGTCGAACACGCAAGGAGGATCCCAGAATTCATTATCTATAGAGTTCTCTCATCTTAAGGCCTCCCTTAAGATGTCGAACTCGAATCCGTATTTTAGTTAAATAATTGATTATTATTTATAAACTGCGTGCGATTGGGTTTTTTATTTTATTAAAGTCCGGTCCATTGGGGATTCGGGAGTTGTAATTTAATTTATTCTTTCTCTCTCTCTCCCTTTATGTGGAACTACAACGGTCTGAGTCTCCCTAATTTGAGAGAAACGTAGGCAACCACTTGGTGCGGCCACTATTTGTTTTCCTTTTGATTTTCAAAAAAAAAATCTCTAGTTTTATCTATCACCTTGATTGACTATCACACACGCGCACTCATGATATATCTGTCATTACACTACATACCCTCGATAAACCTGGGACCGACACTAAGGACGGATGACGGTAACCACCTAGTCGCCGGTCTCTCCGAAGTTGGATCATCCCACTCCGCGTATTTGAATGAACACTCGCCCGAAAGAAAACTTTTTTAGAAGTTTTGAAAAAAGGGAGTCGCCACGCCATGCTTAGAGGTGCACTTTGAAAAACCTTTCGAAAGAGAGTGGGTTCGGGGGTCAGGTTACGTGTTGGGTAGAACCGAGAGTTCACCCAACACACCTTGTCCGTAGATGAGTCTTTCTAATTTAGACATCCAAATAATTCAAAAGACGTGCAAACAATGATAATAGACAAGTGCGATTAAACATGAATTTTATTGAATAAAGGAGATCATTACAATTTGTAGACCAATTGTCCGGGAGGCCACATCCCTTTACAGCAAACAGGAACAGATTACAGGAGAAAACAAGTCCTCTGCAAAGGATCACATCTGTCGTATGACATAAGACTCCTTTGTCCCGATATGTCGCGTGACATCAATGGTCACCTTGCAGAGGCTCACAACCAAACAAATCTCCAGATTTTCAAATGAAACAAACAAAACTAGATCTAGGAACTGAACGATATAAACAAGCTACTAAATACTAAAACAACTGAACAGACAAACTACAACTGAAACATGGTCCCTGCAGATGGTCACGACATGTCGCGTGACACAGGACTCCTCATGTCCACATATGTCGCGTGACATGTGTTTACCATCTGCAGGTACCTCACAAATTGAGATGCAGATCCAACAATTACACAACAATTACATCAGAAACAGTATAACAATACGAATTAAACACGAATCGATCAAAGGAGTGTGGATATGGAAGAGCCACACTCCCTTAATATCCAAATTGCAAATCCAAATTGAACACATCATAATCAAGCAATTGGACTCAAGTAGAAGCTATTTAAACAGAGAGATTGCAGTTGCCACTTGATAATCCGAGGCAGAAGGAGCCGGATTATCAAGTGGAGAAGGAGAGAAAGCAATTAAAACAAATAGATGAGAGAGAGAGAGGAGGAGAGAGGGTTACCCTTGTAGTCCTCAACTCTCACACCAAGTTAGGTGCAGGAGTCTTCAATTCAACTTCGGGATGGAGATCTGAGCACGAACTGAGAGCTGAACTGAGAGGTTTCAAGTGTATAGAGAAGTAGAGAGGGAGTTGGGTTGAAGATAGGTGAGAGGTGAGGGAATTGGAGGGGAATTGGGTGGTTTTGGTATGAGAGAGAGAGAGAGAGAGAGGAGGTTTCTGGGGTGATTTGGGTAGGGTTTCCTTTGGAGGTTAAAATTCGGATCCAAAACTGAGAGGGGTTGGGTCTTATTTATAGCTGTAGTCTACGGTCACTATGTGTCGCACGACGTAACGTAACCACTTTCCATGCTTTGACTTGTCGCGTGACACAAGGTGACCATAACCGTTTCTGGCGCTAAAACTGATTATGGAACCTTCCTAGGTAATACCCAAAAAGTCCAAAACAGTTTTATTCTCTTTAGGTCCTTTAACTCGAGCAAATTACAAAAAAGTACTTCCTTCGCGAGAAACATATGAAATGTTTCCGAAAGTCTCGGGATGGACCGGGAATTTACCAAAATGCCCCTTAGTGCAATTTCATCATTTAAAATGCACCTACAAAGGGATCGCGAATTGGATTGGCGTACTTACAGAGCCCCTCGGCAACGTCACTTATGGAAGAAGTGAGGTTGTCGATACAAATAAGACCCAATCCCAATGAGCGGTTGGGGGGTAAGGCCGAGGGCTAGACGGTGATCTGGGGAATCGGATGGCTGGACCTTTAGAGAAAGGATTCCTACGTATCCCGGGGAGGGAATCAAGCCAAATCGTAATTCGGACAACAAGTGAGAACGTACGGCGTCTCTGACCGAAATGAAAATGACATGAGACATACGGTGCCTCGAACCGAGAAGTGAGAACGTATGGTGCCTCAAACCAAGAAGTGAGAATGTATGGTGCCTCAAACTGAAGAAGTGAGAACGTATGGTGCCTCAAACCAAAAAGTGAGAACGTATGGTGCCTCAAACCAAGAAGTGAGAACGTATGGTGCCTCAAACCGACTTGAAAATGACATGAGACCTACGGTGTCTCGGACCAATTTTTGAAACTGACGTGAGACCTATGGTGTCTCGGACCGATTTTGAAAATGTGAGACCTATGGCGTCTCGAACCGATTTTAAAACGACATGAGACCTATGGCGTCTCGAACCGATTTTTGAAAAGGGAGTGAGATCTATGGTGTCTCGGACCAACTTTGAAAATAACGTGAGATCTATGGTGTCTCGGACCAATTTTGAAAAGGAAGTGAGACCTATGGTGTCTCAAACCAAAGAAGTGAGAACGTATGGTGCCTCAAACCAAGAAGTGAGAACGTATGGTGCCTCAAACCGACTTTGAAAAGGAAGTGAGACCTATGGTGTCTCGAACCAATTTTGAAAAGGGAGTGAGATCTATGGTGTCTCGGGCCAATTTTGAAAAGGAAGTGAGACCTATGGTGTCTCAAACCAAAGAAGTGAGAACGTATGGTGCCTCAAACCAAGAAGTGAGAACGTATGGTGCCTCAAACCGACTTTGAAAAGGAAGTGAGACCTATGGTGTCTCGAACCAATTTTTAAAAGGGAGTGAGATCTATGGTGTCTCGGACCAACTTTGAAAATAACGTGAGATCTATGGTGTCTCAGACCAATTTTGTAAAGGAAGTGAGATCTATGGTGTCTCGGACCGATTTTGAAAATAACGTGATATAATGATTTGACGCTTGAAAGAAATATGCGTTCATACATGTCTTTGTGCTCACCGTAGGCCGCGGAGGGACCGATGCTATGGTTTATGCTGTTGGGGATTGATGTAGCTGCCGGAGGGTCCTATGCTACTAACTGCTGACAGGGACTCTTGCTTCTTTGGGGCCGAATTCTTGTTTTGGCGGTGGGGCTCTCTGTGTTTGACTGCTGGCTTTGATCTGGGACCATAATCACTGTGACGGGGGTTGCTTGCTGGGCAGCGGGACTTTGTCGGCACTTCGGTGACGGGACTCTGGCTTGCTGGGCAGCGGAAATTATCGACGGTTCGGCTCTTGTGTCCCTAGCTTTGCTTGGTAAGCCGGGGACTTCGCTTGCTGGGCAGCGACTCTTATTGACGGCTGACGGTGGGGCTTATGGCTTTTGACGTGCCCTGGGGAGATTCAGATAGGCGCGGACTTTTCCGTCTCGGTTCTGCTTTGAGGGGCAATCTTTTAGATTTGCTCAGTTACTGCTGTACCTGCGGGGGAAAAAAATGACACTCGAAACACTTTGCACTTTATTTAACCTCTTTGCTTAAGCATTATTAATCTTTTGTTGCACAAGTCCATCTCAGCTGGGGAGAATAGGAAGTAGGGAGGGTTTTGTACGGCTTGATGAGCAGATGTGTAGGTAGCCAATATACTATGAGGGATTGTGTATTGGACGAAAAGTGTTTGTAATGGGGTGGACCCTCTCCCGTGAGGTGGAAAAACGATATGGCTCGGTGTAGCTTAGGCAAGTAGGGGACGCTTCTGAGAGTACAGATTGCAGCAGGTCCATTGGTGGTGAGGACAAAGTATATCGCGCGCCTGGGGCAGCAATCATCAGAGGGGGCAGAGAGCAATCCCGGCTTAGCGAAGCCCCAGTTGACAGTAAAAAGCAAACCTAGAGGGAAATCTGGTAAGGAGAGCCGGAGGGATATCTTAACCAAAGCCCCAGCTTGAGGACATTCCTTGCAGCTTCATCGCAGGCAGAGTCATCTTGTGGCCGAGGAGGCAACCCATCATTTCAAACCGCAGTCAATCAGTCGCTGGACAAGACTCGGAAGTGTTTACGTGCAGGGGCATATCTTTCGAATGGTGGGAAATGAATCCCGAACTTCTGTATGACGCTTCTCGCTTTAGGTTTGACTCTTTTGAGAGAGTATAAGCATCGCAAGGTAGGGAAAGGTGTATGGAAGCCCCTACTGACCGACACAGTGTTTAGCTCTATCTTCCTATGATGTAGAAGAGAAGACTTGTCGAGACACTTGAAAACTTGTCTTATTCGTGATGATCACAAAGCTGCTTAAAACCCTTTATTGATGTTCAGGTTAATCGACCGCCAAAATTGATATGAACAAATATTTCAATCAATCATGAGGAGAAAGCCCACTAATATCGAGAATCAAATTCGGGAAGATGAACAGTGTATGGGAATGGTCCTTGAGGAGACTGGATTTTTCTGAGATCTGTTTGTGATTTCGACCGGACCAGTTATGGTTGCCTACGTTCCCCTCCTTGGGAGGAGCTCAGGTCGCCGTAGTTCGGGCTTATCCCGAATGAAAAGAATGAACGGTGAAATTCGGGGATCTGAGGACTTTCGAGGAATTTTGGGAGTCGGAAGAACGTGTCCTCTTGGAGTGTCGATAGGAGACACGGACGTGAAGCCCCAGTGGGACGTTCACGGCAGGTGTTTGCGGAGGAGAAATGAAATATGCTCACATGCAATGTCGAATGAACGGATAGAATTTGCACAATCTTCGCTTGACGGTCCTTTGAGCCGGGCTGAATTTGGCTCCACTTTAAGCAATAATCTGTTTTAGATCTCGACGATATTGGAATGAAACTGCTATCCGATAGGAACTGCGATTGGGCTTCAGGGTTTCGATCGGTCTTCGGGTGATTTAGGATATCATGACCTCTTAAAACGAGAGGTCGGCTAGGCCTTTTGCTGACTGAACCTCTAAAGATGAGAGGTTGGCTTGCAGGGAAGTGTTTGAGATTTCTAAGGTGAGGGAATTCATGCTTGCATCTTCAATGCCTCTAAGAATGAGAGGTCAATCTTGGCTTTGGCTAAAGGCAAAGGTAAGGGTAATGGTACTGGGAATGTCCTCTAAAATCGAGAGGACGGCTTGGGATCGGTTAGAGGTAATGGTGAGGGACATCCGTGCTGTCTCTTTGTTCACTCTGAGACTCCTCTTGAGTAACGACCGGATCCTTTGACTTTTGCCTTTGAGAGGATCGCTGGGGACTAGGCTCTCTTTCTTTTCCCTTTTTTATTCTCTCTTCTTCTTTTTTTTTTTATTTTTGTCTCTCTCTTTTTTTTTTACTTGCTTTTGAGAGAAAACTTCATCTAGTCCCTAGGATGGATCATTGCTTTCCGCCGTCCTTGAACTTGGAGATGGTCAATCTTCTTTTGAGTCACAGGAGCCTCAAGGATAGTCCCTCTTCTTCTTGAGATGGTTAAACGGGTTTCAAATATGCCGATCTTGAAATGAAGGGGTATTATTTAGGTAAGGGTAAGGTGATGGTTCTCCTAAGGTTGAAGGTTTCAACCGCAGTCCCTACCGGATAATCTGAACGAGATCAAGTCTTCATTGCTTCTTTAGCTTACTTCGCGGAAGATCCGTGCAAATCCATCGAAAAACGAGATAGAGAGGACGAAGGAAGGTATGTGAGCATATGGGAATCGAGGTGGGGAGTTGGTGAGCCCCACTTTGGGAAGGATATCAGTCGATTTTCTCACTCCGATCAATTTAAACATTAGTCATTTCGAAGCATTAGTCGGTGAGCAGCATAAGTGATCATTTGGAATAAGACCATTTCAATTGAGTGTAACGCAGGTGCACTAGTAATGTCTCGAGTCTAGCAAGAAGAGAAACAAAGATTTTATCACTGCAAAGCAAAACTGGTCCAACTTGGACTCGAAAGACTCATGTCCGACAGTGGACATTCTAGACCCTACGAGGACTGATCGACTGCATCAACTTCGGACGGGAGGAAGGGTATCGTTGCCATCGGTACGGTGAGGACTCTTCTCAATCTTTATGTCCTTCACAAGCTGTCTCTCCTTAGCTTTCATAATCTGAGCAAGTAACCGGGCCTCCCGCTCGCGAGGAAAAACAGCTTCGAGGGTAGCCCACAACTTTTCGATGGACGCACCATTTGCACTCTGCTGACCTATGGGATATGAACTTTCAGGCTGGTGGGCCATAATCTTTTCTGCATCGAGCGTTTTAGATTTCGAATCAGATGGACGACCGCTCGGGCACTTGAACTGCTTCCGCCTCGGAAATATGGACCAATGAGCGCTGGGAACGAGAGCGTACACCCAACTTGCCTTAGCCTTGCAGAGGTGAAGAGGGTGTATAAGGTGGAGGATAGAGAATCTTGAGATGGTACGGGAGAGGGAAGATTACAGAAGGAGATGGAATCATGCAACGCTTTATTAATGTTCAAGTAAAAATCGGTATCTTTTAAGTCCTATGAACATTTGGAAAAGGCTAATCCTTTATTTCACGCAATCTAGACCTCGGGGGAACCTTAGGGACACATCATCCAAAAATACACCAAATGCGTTGAGTCAAAATTAGTAATAGGCAATGGTACCTAATCAAAACCGAAGCATTTATGGGACGGACGAGCAGCCCCAATTTCTGAAGAAATTTGGGCAGCATAACGGGTATTCCTGAAGAATTTCAAGGAAAAATCCGACATGACCTCTCATCGGTGCACGTTGACAAAGCGACATGATCTCTCAATAGAACATGCCGCGGGAACGACATGTCCTTTCGTGAAATCATGTTGCGTTGGCAACATGCCCACACGTGCTAGGGTTTGGGGGAGGTACGAAAGTCTATTAAAATTTTTGAAACAACTCATTTTAGTGTATTTGAAAAAAATGGCGTGTCAAAAACTAACCATTTTGGGTAAGGTTTAAATGTGTGGTGCCACCTATAACGCGCTAGGGGGATAGGTTTGACATTAGGCGCTCAAGCGTAGGAGAATATTATCACCGTCCGCGATGCCGTCAATCGCACCCGACGGTTCTAGATCTACGTGATGTAGTGTGCGGGATGGCTATCTTCCTTTATTTGCGAAAATGAATTTTTTATTATTTTTATTTATTTTGTTAAGAAAAAAGAAAAACACACACAACTCTCAAGGAAGAAAGGGAACAACAGTCGACTGAGCAATCTCTATCTTGATTCAAGGGACTGCCCTCAAACCAGAACCTGGAACCTGTCCAGTGACTAAACCTGTCACATGACACAGGACAGCAAGAGACAAAGCTGTCGCACGACCAGGGAATTCACTGAACCACACTCCTGCAAAACTGAGATTAGCCCCTGCCTCTCCCTGGCAAGGGGTGAAACCAAACAGCAAAGCAACACCAGATAAACCACAAACAACAAACAAAGGCATACAACTTGTAAGATCTCATAAAATGCATGTATCACACATGATTATCAAGGATGCACATAGAATGAATACATTGGATGTCTAAACGAACGAAAGCATGACCCACTTAGTTTTGAAATACAGGTTTTCAAAAAGCATATCCCCAGCGGAGTCGCCACTGAATGAACGCTCGCCCGAAAGAAAACTTTTTAGAAGTTTTGAAAAAAGGGAGTCGCCACGCCAAGCTTAGAGGTGCACTTTGAAAAACCTTTCGAAAGAGAGTGGGTTCGGGGGTCAGGTTACGTGTTGGGAAGAACCGAGAGTTCACCCAACACGCCTTGTCCGTAGACGAGTCTTTCTAATTTAGACATCCAAATAATTCAAAAGACGTGCAAACAATGATAATAGACAAGTGCGATTAAACATGAATTTTATTGAATAAAGGAGATCATTACAATTTGTAGACCAATTGTCCGGGAGGCCACATCCCTTTACAAAGAACGAGAACAGTTACGGGAGAAAACAAGTCCTCTGCAAAGGATCACATCTGTCGCGTGACATAAGACTCCTTTGTCCCGATATGTCGCGTGACATCAATGGTCACCTTGCAGAGGCTCACAACCAAACAAATCTCCAGATTTTCAAATGAAACAAACAAAACTAGATCTAGGAGCTGAACGATATAAACAAGCTACTAAATACTAAAACAACTGAACAGACAAACTACAACTGAATGGTCCTTGCAGATGATCACAACATGTCGCGTGACACAGGACTCCTCATGTCCACATATGTCGCGTGACATGTGTTTACCATCTGCAGGTACCTCACATACACAAAAATTACATCAGAAACAGTAATAACAATACGAATTAAACACGAATCGATCAAAGGAGTGTGGATATAGAAGAGCCACACTCCCTTAATATCCAAATTTCAAATCCAAATAGATCACAGCATAATCAAGCAATTGGACTCAAGTAGAAGCTATTTAAACAGAGATATTGCAGTTGCCACTTGATAATCCGAGGCAGAAGGAGCCGGATTATCAAGTGGAGAAGGAGAGAAAGTAACTAAAACAAATAGATGAGAGAGAGAGAGAGGAGGAGGAGAGAGGGTTACCCTTGTAGTCCTCAACTCTCACACCAAGTTAGGTGCAGGAGTCTTCAATTCAACTTCGGGATGGAGATCTGATCACAAACTGAGAGCTGAACTGAGAGGTTTCAAGTGTAAAGGGAAGTTGAGAGGGAGTTGGGTTGAAGATAGGTGAGAGGTGAGGGAATTGGAGGGGAATTGGGTGGTTTTGGTATGAGAGAGAGAGAGAGAGGAGGTTTCTGGGGTGATTTGGGCAGGGTTTCTTTAGGAGGTTAAAATTCGGATCCAAAATTGAGAGGGGTAGGGTCTTATTTATAGCTGCAGTCTATGGTCACTATGTGTAGCACGACGTTACGTAACCATTTTCCATGCTTCGACTTGTCGCGTGACACAAGGTGACCATAACCGTTTCTGGCGCCAAAACTGATTATGGAACCTTCCTAGGTAATACCCAAAAAGTCTAAAACAGTTTTATTCTCTTTAGGTCCTTTAACTCGAGCAAAGTACAAAAAAGTACTTCCTTCGCGAGAAACATATGAAATGTTTCCGGAAGTCTCGGGATGGATCGGGAATTTACCAAAATGCCCCTTAGTGCAATTTCATCATTTAAAATGCACCTACAAAGGGATCGTGAATTGGATTGGCGTACTTACAGTATTCAATCCATCTAGATTGTCATATCGCGGGGAGCCTAGCCTTCCAGCCCTGCATCATCACATTTTCATGTAGATTGTCCTTTTAGGATCACTCTGTGACCGATCGGTTTGACTTAGTAATCTTTTCTTGTTTTTGACCAAAGCAAAGTCATGTAAAATTGATAATAAAGAAGGACTCGGAAAAGTCCCTCGGAAAAGTCCCCTCGGAAAAAGTCCCTTCGGAATGACCCTTTCGGATGTCCCTTTGAAAAAAAATATAATAATATACATATCCTTCAAAAAAACAATCTTACATGGCTTTGTTTTACAAAAATCGGATTGATTGCTTAGTCGTTAGGTTCTGATAAAGACCTTAGAAACCCCTCAAAAAACGGATTCTCCGTTCCGACAAAAAATTAGGATTAATAAAAATCGACTTTCCGTGTGATTGTCTCGTGCGGAACTACATGTCTCGTGCGAGATAATGTCTCTGTTTGCTGAAAACTGAGTCTGAACCGTTTAAGCCTGCTTCCGACTCATTGGGGCTAGATTTGATCCTGACGTCAACTCTGCATCTCTTTTGTCAGTTTTCCGGAGCTATTCAACTTCAAGACTCCCAACACAATGCCCATAAAAGAGTTCTGCTCCTACATTGTCATGAAAAAGGGTATGGAACAGTCAAATCTGCAAGACGTGACCAAGTCTCTCATCACCGAGCATGTGGAAGATTGGAAGGAAACCTCCGGCATACCTACCACCCGGATTGCTAGGGATTTCAGAAAAGCAGAAAGTGACTCTGACAGTGATTAGTCATTCGCCCAAAAAGAGCTAAGTAGCATCAAGATTAGGCTCGCCTATACCCTGCAACTAATAGAAATCAATGATGCATGGTATAGCAAAGCCAATATGCTCGTCGAAGAACTCAAAAGGGTCACTGATGAACTCAAGGCTATGACTCAGAATTACAATGACTTGGAAGCTCACATAGAAGACGATATCGATGAAAGAGTCAAGTACTGCCTCAGTACTCTCTACTATGATCTCAAGGAGCAAATGGAGGACGATTACCGCTCTTAACACAACACAACTGTGCAATACTATGAGAACCGCATCCGAGACCTCAACGCTCAAGTGACTCAACGCTCATGTTTGCTTTTCAATAATAGTTAGTCAGTATTTCCCTTTTCAATTCTGATTACTTATTTGAGATCGAGAAAGAAAAGCCCCGTGAATGTCATAGAAACTTGCAACGAAAATGATTACTCCAAGGCATTTCGGTTTTCTGGAAACCTCCCTGTCTGGAAAATGATGCAAGTAAAAGGATACTTCCCTGGCTTGGGGCTTGGAAAGCACTTACAAGGGATAACGGAACCACCCCCGGTTCCCCCACCTCACACAAAGCATGGCCTAGGATACATCATTTCCATCCACGATAGGGAAGACAAAGAGAAGTGGGACTTCACTCAAGTCAAGTGGGAAGGAACCACATACAAAGGCCATAATGACCCAAAAGTCAAAGATTGTAACCTCGAGCCATATCGAAAGACACTCAATGGCTACTTCGTCCGGGAAGGGGAAAGCATTCCCTACTTTATCTTTTCAGAACCATGGACTGACGATAAAGGAAAGCGCCAACCGGGCTTTGAAATCTTCAGCGACTGCGATGCTTCACCAGATGAAACAGAGACCATCTCACTAATCCCTAAGGGTCTATGGGGCACGAAGGCAGAAATGACAAGCGAATGGGACTTTGTGTTGGGAGAAGACATGTTGCGACAGTTTGAAGACCTGTGTCGGTTAGAAGACAACAGATCCATGCAATCTCCAAGGGGGACGCTCCAACTATTGATTATACAAGGCTAATACAGAAATGTGATGAGCCAATTCTAAACTGGCACGTCACCGGAGGACCAGTTGTTGATGAAGACTTCATGATCAAAGAGCTTGGTTGCACTCCCCATCCCCGCAGGAAGATAGGCCATGTAACTTTCACATTAGAAGCAGGCTCCACCTCTGATGAACTCACTCAAGAGGAAATCGAGACGGTGGCCGAACATGTATTCCCTTACATCCTTAATGAAAACTTTGATCTTTTCGAGTACCTTGAGATTGCTAACATCGTAAATGATGAATTAACTAATAATTTATAGTATAAATGGCACCCCTCCTTGCTACAGGACAATGAACAGTTCCATCTGCCAAATTTCCCTTTTTACCCTCACTAAGTTGTCCCTTTCCCATTTTGCCCTTAAAATTTTTTTTTTTAATTAAAAAAAAAACGTGTCCTCGGACACGGGCTTAATTAAAAAAAAAAAACGTGTCCTCGGACACGAGCTTTTACTAGTAATCAATATAACGAACCCGTTAATAATGAATCATACGATGAGATAGATCAAGAAAATGAACAAATTTTAAAAGAATTAGCTAAGCAACTAGGTCGTTGTGGAAAGAATGGCCATATTGACGATGAGGAAATGCAAACGGTTAATCTCGGGACAACAGAAGACCCCAGACAAACAAAGATTGGCAGCTTCTTCAAGGGGGAAGACAGAGAAACCTTGACGCAGCTCCTCGGAGAATATGTCGATGTCTTCGCTTGGTCCTACAAAGATATGCCTGGGTTGAATCAGTCAATTGTAGAGCACAAGATACCGTTGCTACCCAGTGCCAAGCCAGTCAAACAGAAACTACGCAGAATCAAGCAGGAATGGTCAATGCAAGTAAAAGAAGAAATCATGAAACTCTTGAATGTAGGGTTTATGAAAGTGATCGAGTATCCAGAATGGCTAGCAAACACGGTACAGGTAGCCAAATCAAATGGGAAAATACGAGTCTGTGTCGATTTCAGAGATTTGAACAAAGCATCCCCTAAAGATGATTTCCCACTACCAAACATAGACATGTTGGTCGACGCCACAGCCGCATACGAAGTTCGCTCATTCGTCGATGGCTTCGCAGGGTATAACCAAATCCTCATGGCAGAGGAGGATCAGCACAAAACAGCATTCACCACACCTTGGGGGACGTTCTGTTACACGGTCATGCCGTTTGGTCTCAAGAACGCTGGGGCTACTTACCAAAGAGCAATCACGACACTATTCCATGACATGATCCACAAGGAAATAGAGGTATACGTGGATGACATGATTGTTTACTCAAAGGGGACAGATGATCAGCACTTCAGAGATCTCAGAAAATTCTTCAATCGACTGAGACAACACCAGATGAGACTCAACCCCGCCAAATGCTCATTCGGAGTGGTCAAAGGGAAAGTCTTAGGGTACATGGTCACAGAGCGCGGCACAAAGGCTAAAGCACTATATGGAAGCCTTCCCGGTTCGTCTCATTGCAAGAATGGATCCGTTGAAGTACATCCTAGACAAATCAAATTTGTCTTCGAGATTGGCCAAATGGTACTTCATGCTCGCGGGATATGATATCACTTACGTCACTCAGAAATCCGTCAGGGGAAGTGTATTCGCAGATCAGTTGGCCGAATTTCCTTGTGACGAAGCGAAGGGGGAAGACCCGCGATTCCTTGATGAAGACATCATGAGTATAGAAGAAACAAATAAGTGGCAATTATTTTTCGATGGCGCAGCCAACAAGAGAGGGTTCGGCATCCGAATGTTGTTGGTAGATCCTGACGACATCTATACTCCACTAGAAATATGTCTTGACTTTGAAGCCACCAACAACACCGCGAAATATGAAGCTTGCATAGCAGGGCTTGAGGCAGCCCTAGAACGCAACGTGACTGAACTCGAGGTATTTGGGGACCCCCAGTTAATCACCAATCAGACATTGAAGAAGTGGAGGATCCAAGATCCAACCCTTCAAAGATACAGTGCCCACCTCCAAGAGTTGGCGCAACAATTTCAGGATGTCTCATTCCACTATCTTCCTAGAGATAAAAATCGATTTGAAGACGCATTGGCTACACTCGCCTCCTTGGTCGAAATCCCTAAAGGAAAAGCAGTCAAACCCTTCAAAATAACACGACGCTCAACTCCTGCCTACTGCGCCGTTATAGATCTACATGACTGCAAAGACAAATGGTTATCCGACTGTACCATTGTTGAGAACTCCGAAGAGAAACCATGGTACCAGGATATTTGGCATTTCATCCTAAATGGAACCATCCCACCTGAGACAGATCAGAAGACTCAAAATGCCCTTAAAAGGTTGGCCGCTAATTATGTCATCATTGGTGGCCGTCTATTCAAGAAACATTTCCAAGGAAACCTCCTTTGTGCCACCGAGGAAGAGGCCCGAGAAATAATGGACCATGTTCATCAAGGCATATGTGGAACCCACATGAGCAGAAACATGCTCGCCAAAAATATCATCAGACAAGGATATTTTTGGCTAACCATGGAAGCCGACTGTACCAAAATGGTCAAGAAGTGCCATAAGTGTCAGATACACGCCAACCTGCAACATGCACCACCTTCCTTGCTGTACCCTATGACTTCTCCTTGGCCATTCTCGATATGGGGGATAGACGTGATTGGAAAGGTCAAACCCACAGGAGCCAATGGACACTGTTTCGTCCTAGTAGCCATCGACTATTTAACTAAATGGGTCGAGGCTGCCTCCTACAAAGTTTTGAATGCCAGAAAGGTCACAGAATTCATCAAACATAACATCATCTGCCGATACGGGATCCCGCAAGAGATGATATCCGATAATGGCTCGCACTTCGAGAAGGAAACCAATCGCCTCCTAACCGAATACAAAATCACAAGACACAAGTCATCCCCTTACAGGCCTCAAACAAATGGAGCAGTTGAAGCCGCAAACAAGAAAATCGAAACCATCATCAGAAAAATGGCAGTCACTGGGAAAGACTGGCCCGACAAGTTACCCTTCGCACTGTGGGGATACAGCACTTCAGTCCGAACAGCTACAGGAGAGACTCCCTACGCCCTCACATTCGGAATGGAGGCTATCTTGCCAATAGAATTGGAAATACCATCACTAAGGGTTCTCCTAGAAAATCAAGTGAATGAAGTCGACTGGCTAGAAAGCAGATACGAAGAGTTAGCCTTGCTAGACGAAAGGAGGTTGAAAGAGGCAGAGCACACCCAAGCTTACCAAATAAGAATGGCAAGAGCTTTCAACAAAAAGGTCAAGACAAGGAACATCAGAGTGGGCGACCTGGTTCTCCGTGAGCATCGTCCTGGATCTTTTAACCCGCTAGGCAAGTGGGGACCAAGATGGATATGACCCTACATTGTGAAGAAGATATTCTCTGGGAGATGCCTTCAGCTGGTAGACTTAGATGGAGATCAGCTACCGAAGCCAGTCAACATGGACAAGCTCAAGAAATACTTCGCGTGACTTGGCCCCTTAAAAAGAAAAAAAAGGCGCTCACTAGGTTGAAAATCCCGAAGGGGACGGCCTAGGCAAAAATTAGAGCTTGCACAAGAAAAAAAGCACGCTAGATTGAAAACCTGAAGAGGCAGTCTAGGCAAAAGAAAGGGTGTGCATATAAAAAAAAAGGGGGGGGGGGCCTTGTCTCGCGCGAGATTACCCCTCGACTGAAACCATATTTTGTCCTTCTTTTTCTCAAAAATGAACTACGTTAGACCTGAGCCTCTTATTTAATTGTTGTAAAAGAGGAACGTAGGCAGCCTTCGGGTTCGGTCTAATCAAACAAATAAATTCAATTTTGTCCTTTCATTAATCAAATGCATTTATTAACGGCAAAAGGGAAATCCTAACCACAATGACTAATTTGCTAAGCTAACAATCTTGAAAAAAAAAATACTAATAAAGCAAAACTATTGATCTATCCAAGCAATCTCTTGGTACTCCTTAAGATCTAGCCTTTCATTGACTTGGTAGGCCGGCGGACATGGTCACCACCGTCTTCGCGATCCTTCTTGCGCTTTGGGTCCCTCAAAGCAGAACATCCCTCGAGATGATCAAAGACGGACTCCGAAAGCCTCTTGAAGACATTGGGCCTATCTAAAGCTTACGTCTTTCCAGGCATCCCTTTGCCTCGCCTCTCGTACCAATCCCCATCAAGAAAATCCTGAGTTGGATCGGTCCGCACATTAGCAGGATCAGACCAAGCCTCGCTCCTTCGCAAAATACTGCTAGCTACAAAAGAATCCCCTAGCAGTTAAAGCCGCAGATCATCAATCTTCTCTACACTAGGGTGACCGGTATGAAGGAACTAATCCAAATACTTGTCAGACAAGAAGACACTTGCATTAAAAGTCCGAAGGTTCGACCAGCGGTCCCGACTAGTTCCTTCGTCCCATGCTTGAGCTAGCACCTGCGCAAACTCTACACCAATATAAGAAACATCACGAGAGGCCCCTTCGAAAAGATAAGTATCCTGCTGCTGACCAAACTGACGGAGCACCCGCTTGGGAAAATAAAAGGAGGAATCTCGCAAACCCGGAAGAACAACCCTGTCAAAACCCTTGGTATTGGCAACATACTTGTTCAATCTCCAATAAGGTGGACACCAAAGGATATCAGCAGTTACCATCTTCGCAATCAACTCAGCCCATTCATCCGTCGAGAGATCCTTGATCAACAACTTTTGCCTATGATATGTGAAAGGGGAATATTCCAACAGGGGACCTACCAACTTGAAATGCTCCCTAAGACAAATAGTCAACAAAAGAGGACTCCCTTGGGTCATAGCACCGGTCTTATGCAGCTCATCAAGACCATGGAGGGTTTTACCCAAGATTAGCGGAATAATGTTCCTATAACGTTTCCTAGGCTGCAGAACAATTTCCACCAATTGGGAGTCAACCAAGCCATCCCTTCATGTGAATAAAACATCTCCGAAAAGAGAAAGGGCCAGAAAGTTCTATTTGTAGACATGAAAGGCGTCATCATCTGAATCTCCGCTCAATCGTTCAGGAAAAGAAGAACAATCTACCAACATGCGGTGAACCAACTCGTAGCAAGTATCAAGGGGGACCCCTAGCAATTCATTCAAGGCCTCTGAATGATTCCTATTATATTTAGGAACAACAATCTCGCCAGTCAAGGGCATATCCAAGATAATGGTAAATTCCTCCACATTAGGCACCACCTCATTAAGAGAAAAATTGAAAAGATGGGCAGAGGGATCCCAAAATCGAGTAGCACCCTGCAGAAGATTCCAATCTGGTTGGAGGTTATTCAAGGTGAAAAGGATTCTGAATCTGAATTCTGCTATAAACCTATTGCGAGATCGGTTGCAAAACGACCTCACAAAATCTCTTGATGCTTGCTTGAAGGCTTCAATCACTTCAGACGACAAAGAAAAATCATCAACAATCATGGACGTTGGGGCAATCTCCTTGGAAGCCATGGATCACAGGGTTGAAAAAGAAGACAAGAACTTTACCCTAACAGAATATCTCTAGAGTTTGAAAGGCTAGGATGTGTTATCTGACCGGACTACAGGGTATTTTTATAAGGAAAACTGACAAAATCCTGTTCAAAGAAGGAAGAGGATTCTGCCTGGGTAGCGTGTCTCGCGCGAGATTCCTTGTCCCGCGCGATACATCGCCACAGCAAAACAGCAACTGTTTTGCACAAATAACAATATAGCCCCGACTTGACGAAGCAAGTCTCGAAAAACCTGCGCATACAGTTCCTAACATGCAGTGCAACAAACAGCAACTGTTTTTCACAAATAACAATATAGCCCCGACTTGACGAAGCAAGTCTCGAAAAACCTGCGCATACAGTTCCTAACATGCAGTGCAACACCAAATTTAAGCTCAAAATTGTGGCCTAAACGGCCATTCCATTTCCAAACACGAAAAGTCAAGAAATTTAAAAAACTAACTAGTTAGACCTACGATTAGGAATTATGAAAACCATGTTTTTGTGCTACCTACTTGCTAACAGGTACCAAAGAAATGAGAAAAATTGTCTGGGCCCACACGGCCAATATTTACAGAACATCAAAAAAGCAAATAAGGAGAAAAGGGGGGTCAAGCCATTAGATCACCCGAGCCGCCGACACCTCCGCCATCACCACCACGGGGGCTACCATCCCTCCTCGATCTCTTGTCTCCACAAGTCGGAGTCACCGTAGAGGCCACCGTCGAAGCTGCCAAAGAAGCCTTCTGGAACAGCCTCTCAGAGAGGTCCGACACCAGGGCCATTAGTCCCGCCATCTTGGTCGCTCCACGATTGTAATCGGCCGCGGACATAGTGACCTGACAACAAAAGAAAATAAATGCTCAGATGAAGTCGGACATATACACTTATATGGACGAATACGTGAAATAGTGAACAGAAACATATCGAGGAGACATCGGGTGGAAGGCGGTAACCCTCAGGAATATGATCCAGAGTCGGGATGTTGCCCATCATCGGCATACTCCCCATCATATACGTATAGCTCAGAGGACCGAAATCTGGCACAAAGGGCAGAGAACCAGTAGACTGGGAAGAAGTGCTAGGGGCTGATGAACCTGAGGTAGAGGCAGAGGAAGAACCACGAGCAAGCGACCGCCTAGTACCCACCGAAAGGGGACCCATCAGGCGGGGCAAGAACTCTGCATATGAAGCTCCTTGAACAACACAATGCGTTGCCGCACAACCCTCCACAAAATCAGCATAATCCGCATCAGAAATGAGGTGGGTAGGGAACATAGCCATCGGCGGATCCGCGGGCACCCTATATGACAGTCTACCCCGGCCATGCTGTGGGAAGACTCGCTCGCCCAAGTACATGGTATCCCCCTCCAGAGATACCAGCATCCTCTGTATCGTGGTGGCATCCCAAGCACGGTGGACCTCCCGCTCCACCAGGGTCCTTGGATAAAGGCCTAGCTGCTCATACTCAAAAGTGTCCAACATGGCCCGTGCCTCTGCAACTGTCAGGGTCCACTCCTGATCCTCCTCCTCATCAACACTCCGATTGGGGTGGCTCCACCTCCTGATATCCGGGAACAAAGGGGTCCAGCTCTCCACCTCAAACTTGTACAGTCCAAAGACAACATAGCCCCATATCTGCACAAGAAAACAGAACAGATTCAGTACGAAATACAGACAAGGAGTACGGATAAAAGACAAAGTCAGGAGCATACCTCCCAAGCATAAGAATACCCTGACAGGGAATCCTTGGTGTGCCTACATGCCTCGTCCATGGCATGGTAACAGAAGGCCAGCCCCGCTGAGCCCCAGTCATAGTTCCTCACCTTATCCAAATCAACCAACAAACCCAAAAGAGAAAGACGGGCCGTAGAAGAGTGGTTCGCAAAGATGGTCTCGGAAAGAATATACCAGAGGGCACCCCTCACCAATAGATCAGTAACTTCATTCGGCTTCTCTGCATAAGCCTCAAGCTGAGCCTGGAGAGGTGACAACTCAGCAGCAAACCCCTTAGCCTTGTTAGGGTCAAAACCAATCAACTGTCTCCATATAGCCGGACTCCCAGGCTTATAACCTGCAGTCCTCAGAAGCGGCTCACCGGTGAACTCTAGCCCCGTGATCACAAGGAAGTCCGTCGAAGTCATAGTGGCTTCCCCGAAGCGCAGATGCACGATGTGGGTAGTATCCCACCACCTTTCCCTAACCGCCTGAAGGACTTGGGGAGTCCGTCTCATCCCCTGAAGGTTATCAACAAAAGTCAGAAGCCCCTTTTGGGCCATCCTATCTCGAACACCATCAAGGTCCTTGATCTTGTCCCACAAAGCTCTAGCCAGTTTTGGGCTCCCAAGACAATTCTTCGTTGGTCTGAATAACTGCAAAAAAACAGAAAGAGCAAAAAGAACAACGTTAGAAATCATTCCATGTCAGAAATTCAAAGGAATAGAAGAAAATTTTCATTGAGGCATTTCGTCGAAGACTTGGCATGCATACAAGAAAAGCTTGCCCAAAAATTCAATTGATGACCCGAATCAACCTCTCCTACAATCCATGATATGTAGGAGACTCATACGCACACAATACAACAACAAACATCCAACAAATTCAACAAAACTAATACATGCAAGGTGGAGCCAAGTTCTAGACAAAGACAAAGGAAAAACTGCCATTGATGGAAATGGGGAATCAAAAAGCATGAATTCAAATACAATGCAATACAAGAAACAAGAATTGAGAGAGAAGCTCTTACCAAACCTTCCCGAACGGCGGTGGAAATGTGCACGTTCCTATCGAATGTGAGGTCGTCGCGAGGATAATCTTTCCCGAGCAAGTAACTCCCCAAAATCAGATTTTTTCCTTCTTGAGCCATTGATTGTGGAGGGAGGAAGGATTGAGAGTTGTTTGGAAGGAAGGAATCAACAAGCAACTCGCAAAAATTTGCAGAGAAAATTGCCTTGGCTCGAGCTAGGGAGGGAATTTGAAAATAGGTGATTTCAAATTAAAACATCAGTTGCTGTTAAATTAGCCCCGACAGTACAAGTCTCGCACGAGATAAGCTGTCTCGCGCGAGATATACCTTCTAGAATTTGACAAAATTGTCCCTGACAATAAGCATCTACGCAACGTCAAAATTCAAAATTTTGACCCATTTACCCTTGGAAGTGATACACTAGCAAGGAAACGTGGAAAAATTGGCACCGCAAGTCACGGAATGAGCCAAATGTGACATACGCACGATAGCCCGGTACGACACCAGTCACCCGAAAACCAATTGATCCAAAAATCAACTCAGTCCACATGATTCAGAGCCCAGAAAGGTGAATCATCAAAAGAAAAGCCCGGTCTAATGCCCAGACAGGTGGATCGTCATCAGAAAAAAGCTCGGTCCAACGCCCAGACAGGTGGATCGTCATCAGAAAAGCCCGATTCAATGCCCAGACAGGTGGATCGTCAAAACAAAAGCCCGATTCAACGTCCAGACAGGTGGATCGTCAAAACAAAAGCCCGATTCAATGGCCAGACAGGTGGATCGTCAAAACAAAAGACCGATTCAACGCCCAAACAGGTGAATCGTCATCCTCAACAACAAAAAGCCCGATTCGGAGCCCAAACAGGCGAATCGTCACAAAACCGACAGGACTCAAAGGACCGGACAGGTAAGCCTTTATTTTCTAACACATTTCCTCGCAGGCTCGGAGCCCAGACAGGCGAATCTTCAGACAGGCAGGTATATTCAGAATTGGGTCTTGATTTGATTCCTCAGTATGAGTTTACCTATTCAAAAAACAAAATATCCTCGATTTTCAAAATGATTTTCAAAATACCTAAAGCAGCCTTTTCGTGTTTTGGAGTTGAACTACGTTATGGTCTGATTCTCCGATAGAGATACGTAGGAAGCCGTGCGGCCCGACCATCCCGATGTTCAGAATGATGTCTTTTCTATCATCGATATGACTTCTTCCATAAGACTTATCGCCGAGGGGCTCTGTAGACACCCCATTCTAAACACATCGGATCAAATTTATACCACTCTAAGTCTCGCTTTGAGTCAAGAAGTAGAAATCCACCATTTCATCATGTTTCGTTAAGTTTTGACTAACCACCGTTAGTTTGGGACTAAACTGCATACGAGATAATGGGGAAAGGACAGAACTGTCCACAGACCACAATATCTTGCGCGGAATGGCATGTCTCGCGCGAGATATTGTCATTCTGCAGCATGTAGGTGACAGTTTTCTCGTCAATTTCAACCTCTTTTCGGGATAAAACTTTATCCATCTAGCCAACCAATGATTTTGGGAGTCTGGAACCTTCCTAGGAGTGTTTGATCTCATCCTCAACACCCCTCCAACACCTATAAATATTGGATGACTTTTAGTATATCAGAGGTCCACAATTCCACAATTCACACACATTTTATTGGTTTCTCTCCTTGAAAGATTCCTGTAAAATCACCCATAAAATCACCTCAAAGTTGGTTTGTCAACCTTGTTGATAAACAAACATCAAGATCCGAGTGAAGGACTGAGGCGAAGCTCTGTCCGTGTCAAGATTCGATTCTAAACTTGAGTCGAAACTCTGCCCGAATCACCTCACGCAAGGTAACCCTTAAATCCCTTTCTAAATTGATTATTAGAGTTGTATAAATCCATAGAATCTAGGATCGGCCTTGAGCCTCCCTAAATCATGGGGATGGTCTCGTAGCAATCGATCCTACATTCCATTTAACCCCATTAAATGGATCTTTATTTATTCTTTATTTGAAATCCTTTTCTTTTTACGAAAACCTCTCTTTTCTTTAGCAAGACCGATCTCCGGATTGGGTGGAATGGGTGCTCCTTGACCTTCCCATTCCATAACCTGAGCCCCGAACCCAAATCTCTTTCAAAAAATGGTTTTTCTATGTTTTCCAAATGAATAATATAGGTGGCGACTCAAAATCCTTCACAACACTCACAGAAGGACCCAATCCCAATGAGCGGCTGGGGATATGGCGGATGGAGAAAAATGATTGATGAGATCGGATGGCTAGACCTTTTGAGAAAGGATTCCTACGTATCCTAGGTGGGAATCAAGCCGGTCGTAGTTCAAATGCGAATCTGTTTGAAGAAGTCTAAACATAGGGGAGACCATTTGAAGGTGTCTATAGCTAGGGGAGAGATCATTTGAAGGTATCAAAACTTGAAAGAGATCATTTGAAGGTATCCAATCCTGAAAAAGATCATTTGAAGGTATCTAAACCTGAAAGAGATCATTTGAAGGTATCTAAACCTGAAAGAGATCATTTGAAGGTATCTAAACCTGAAAGAGATCATTTGAAGGTATCTAAACCTAAAAGAGACAATTTAAAGGTATCCAAACTTGAAAGAGATCATTTGAAGGTGTCTAAACTTGGAATTGATCATTTGAAGGTATCCAAACCTGAAAGAGATCATTTGAAGGTATCTAAACCTGAAGGAGATCATTTGAAGATATCTAAACCTGAAGGAGATCATTTGAAGATATCCAAACCATAAAGAGATCATTTGAAGGTATCTAAACCTGAAAGAGATCATTTGAAGGTATCTAAACCTGAAAGAGATCATTTGAAGGTATCTAAACCTGAAAGAGATCATTTGAAGGTATCTAAACCTGAAAGAGATCATTTGAAGGTATCAAAACCTGAAAGAGATCATTTGAAGGTATCTAAACCTAAAAGAGATCATTTGAAGGTATCTTTGAAGGTATCTAAACCTGAAAGAGATTATTTGAAGGTATCTAAACCTGAAAGAGATTATTTGAAGGTATCTAAACCTGAAAAAGATTATTTGTAGGTATCTAAACCTGAAAAAGATCATTTGAAGGTAACTAAACCTGAAAAAGATTATTTGAAGGTATCTAAATCTGAAAAAGATTATTTGAAGGTATCTAAACCTGAAAGAGATCATTTGAAGGTATTTAAACCTGAAAAAGATTATTTGAAGGTATCTAAACCTGAAAGATATAATTCGAAGGTATGTAAACCTGAAAGAGAGATCATTTGAAGGTATCTAAACCTTAAAGGTATCATTTGAAGGTATCCAAATCTGATAGAGATTGATACTTTTAGAAAAGTAATTGACTGAGATATGCTATCATACCTGTGCTGTGCTTACCTGTAGCTGTCGGAAGGACTGAGGCTGCGGCTGATGATCGTGGCTGCCGGAGGGACTTAGACCACTGTTTTCGTGAAGTTGTGGAAAAACTGTTGATCGTAGGCAAGGGACTTAGGCTACTGTTGATAAAGAGTTGCTGGTTTTCCATGCGAGGGACGGTCATTGTTGATGATTTATCATGCAGAACGGGCTTTGATGATTCGCTTGGCAGAACGAGCTTTGATGAAGGTGCGCCCATGAGAACGGGATTTTGATGATGATTTACCCATGAGAACGGGTTTTTGATGATGACTTGCCCATGAGAACAGGCTTTTGATGTTGCTGAGATCGATGAGCATTATTGCTTGGAGATTTGAGGCAGCTGCAACTCTTTTTGACGAACATTGCTTGGAGACTGAGGCAGCCAAGGCTCTTTCAGATGATGCTGATGAGTCCGAAGATGACGGGACTGATGAAGATGATAAAGGCAGAATATGCCACCTGCAGGATTTGAAATCTTTTTCCAGGTTGTGATTTGAGGAGCAATCCCCATGATCAGATCATGATCACTTTGATTATTGTATTCTGTGAGGGGAGGAAAGAGAGACACACACTCTAGGCACTTTGCATTTTATTATTGTTAATCTTATGCATTATTAAACTTGATGCACGAGTCCATCTCGGATGGGGATGAAAATGGAGATGAGGATTTTGTATGGCTTAACGAGCAGGTATGTATGCAGAAATGATGTATTGTGTTTGGGATGAATGTGTTTATGTATGATGGGGTGAACCCTCTCCCATGAGGCGGGGAAATATATGAGTGATGCTTGACGAATGTATGGATGACATGGCACAGCCTAGGCAAGTCGGGGCGTTCCCGGGAGTACAGATTGCAGCAGGTCCATTGCTGGTAAGGACAAAGTGTATCGTGCGTCTGAGACGGCAAGCAGCAGAGAAGGGGCAGAGAATGCCCTGGCCCTGAAGAGATGACTAGGTGAAGCCCCAGTTAATAATGCAAAGCAAACTCGGAGGGAATCTGGTATGGAGAGCCTGAAAGAACAGCTTAACAAAGCCCCAGCTTGATGAGATTTAATGCAACCTTATTGCAGACAGAGTCATCACGTGTCCAAGGAGGCATCCCATCATTTCAGACCATAGTCAATCAGTTATTGGACAAGACTCAGAAATGTATAAGTGCAGGGGCACATCTTTCGAAAAGTGGGAATGAATCCCGACTTTGTGTGACACACTCACATTAGGTTTGACTCTTTTGGGAGAGTATAAACACAACAAGGTGTGGGAAAGTTTATGGAAGCCCCTGCTGACAGAAAGACAGTGTTTGGCTCTATATTCCTATGATGTAGAAAAGAAGACTTGTCGAGACATTTGAAAACTTGTCTTATTCATGATGATCACAAGGCTGCTTAAAACCCTTTATTGATGTTCGGGTTGTTCAATCACTAATCCTGATATGAACAAATATTTTGATTAATCACGAGGAGAAAGCCAACTGATATAAAGAATCAAATTTGGAAAGGGGGAAAGAGGATTTGTGTATGGGGACGGCCCTTAATGAGAGCAGATTTTCTGAGATTTGAATGTGTTTATGATCGAACCATTTCTGGTTTCCTACGTTCCCCTCCTTAGGAGGAGCTCAGGTCGCCGTAGTTCGGGCAAGTCCCGATTGAAAGAGAAGGAATGTGAAATTCGAGGATATTTTGCGAATTGGAGAGTTGAAGCACATGTCTCCTTGGAGTGTCAATGAAAGACACAGATGCGAAGCCCCAGTGGGACATTCGCGGGAAGTGTTTGTGGAGAAGAAACGAAATATGCTCACATGAAACGTTAAGTGAATAGGATTTGAACTTGAATAATCTTTGATTGAGTGTCTAGAACCAAGATGGATCGGATTCCAACTTAAGCAAGCAATAAAGCATTAATCTGATTTAGAATTTGAAGATATTAGAATGAAATTGCTATCCGGTAGGAACTGTAGCTGGGCGTTAGGGCTTCGATCGGCCATTGGGTGATTTGGAAAATCATGACCTCTTAAGATGAGAGGTCGGCTAGGCCTTTTACTGATTGAACCTCTAAAGATGAGAGGTTGGCTTTCGGGGATGTGTTTAGAATTTCTATGGCTAGGAAATTTGTTTGCCTCTAAGAATGAGAGGTCAAATTTTTTACTTTGGCCAAAGGCAAGGGGTAGTGGTAATGGGAATATCCTCTAAAAATGAGAGGATGGCTTGAGATTGGTTTCTGTAATGGGAATATCCTCTAAAATCGAGAGGATGGCTTGGGATTGGTTGAAAGGTGTTGGTGAGAGGAAGTCCAAGCTATCGAGAACTTTTGTGATCTTGTGAGGATTCGGGCTCCTTTTGAACATTGGAGAGCTTCTTGATAAGTCGGGGATTTTTGCTAAATTGTGAGGATTTAAAATCCTTCTTTTGAAAAGCCACTTGAGAAGTTGAGGATTCTTGCTGAATTGTGAGGATCTAAAGTCCTTCTTTTGATAACTTGGAAGGCCTCTTGAGGAGTTGAGGATTATATCTGTCCTTCCTTCATGACTTGAATATTTTGTGCACTGCCGATTCTCGAAACTATCTTCTTGGCATTGCATGGGCCTCTCTCAGCAAGGAGCAAAGATGACAGCTAAACAGGGTTTCAAAAACATGTTGATTTGATCTTGAAATGAAAGGGTATTATTTGGTGAGGGTGAGGTAATGGCTTCCTCAGGGTGAAAGGCTTCAACCGCAATCCCTACCTGATGACCTAAACGAGATTAAGGCTTCATCGCTTGCTTAAGCTTAATTGAGGAAGATTCATGCAAATTCATTGAGCAACAAAATGATGAGAATGATGAAAGAGATGTGAGCACATGAGATGTGAGATGGGGAGTTGATAAGCCCCAATTTGAGAAGGATAGCAGTTGATTTTCTCTTTCCAATCAATTTAAATATTAATCATTTCAAAGCATTAGTGGTTGAGCAGCACAAGTGATCATTTAGAATAAAACCATTTCAATTAAATGTGACGTGGGTGTGCAAGTGATGTATCGAGTCTAGCAATAAGAGAAATAAAGACTTTTATTACTGAAAGACTTATAACATGGACTCAACAGACTCGTAACAACATAAAGGACACTTTAGAACCTACGGTACTGACTGACTGACTTCTTTGGCTTCGAATGGGAGAGCCCCTTTGAATCATGGAAGAAGATTGGTGACAACATTGGGGCGAGCTTTCTCAATCTTACCCTCATCAACAAGCTTCTGAATGAGCATCTTCAGGGGGATGCAGTCATTGGTGACATGGCCAGGGAATTGATGGTAGCAGCAGTACTTGCTTGTGTCCAGCTTTGGGTTGCGATGAACAGGGCTGTAATTATCAAGGGGCTTGACCATCCCCATCTTAACCAAGCCATTAAATGCCTCCTCAGTAGTCATGCCAAGATCGTCGAATCTTCGTGGCTGGCGAGATTAAAATTTCCCACTGCTTGGACCAGTACTTCCTCTCTGAATGTTGTTGATACTATTATCTTTTGGGACTCGAGAAATTGGATTAACCATCTTGTAATTACCGGCCTTGACATCTGAGGTAAGATTGAAGAGACCGTTCTCGCTGCAAGCTCCCATGCCTACCATCTCCCTTAAATCGGGAAACCATCCAGTACCTATGGCTTCACGAAGAGTTGGTTTCACACATGATAGAAAAATATCTTTTTGGTCTTGCAGCGGGATTGGCTCAGACAGTTCATTCAATTTGGCATTCCAGCGCTTGTAGAAATCGGTGATAGACTCATCGCTCTTTTGGATTGTGTCCCACCAGATCATCTCTGGTCGTACGCCACTCCAAATTCCCTCGATACTTTTCGAGAAAAGCCTCAGCGGTCTGACTCCAAGTAGATCGAGCTGCTGGCTTAAGAGTGAGAAACCATGTCAAGGTAGGGCCCTTGAGTGTGAGATGAAAGTACTGAGCCATAAACTCGGGAGTACAACCCATTGCCCCCATGGTCATCACATATGTGTCAATATGAGTTTTCGGGCATGCTGAGCCATCAAATTGCATCTTGGGCATCTTTAACTTATAAGGAAGAGGCTTTACTTGTCCTGGATCCACAACTTTGAGTCCACTTGATCCTGTAGTCAACTTGTCAATCTGCTGCTGCATCTGTTTTAACAACGCAGTCACCTCTGGCGTCATTCCCGGAAGCTGAGGAATCGCGGGAGCAATAGTTGAAGAAGGCTCAAAGCTGGCTGATTGGAAGAGAGACGGCTGAACTGACCAAGATGTTGAAGCTGGCAAATGATTAAACCAACCAGTTGGAGAATTCTGATTCTGCAGAGAAGCACTAGCAGGAAAGTAAGGAGCTGGCTCCGGATGTTGCATGGATGATGAGCCAAATCCATAAGCTGAACCCATTAAAGGCTGAGACTGACACCCTTGAGGTTGAGGCTGGTTAGCAGGAAACTGCAGAAATCCATCCAGACTGAATTGATTCCCGGAGCAAGGGTGCTGACTCTTATACTGGGAGTTACCCTGGAAGTGAGGACCATGAAACTGACCTGTTGATACCGAGAACCCGGAAACAACAAACCCTGACTATTCGCAAGCTGGGACCCAAATTGACTTAGAGGCACGGAAGCATTGGGAATTGGTGAGGAGGTCCAATCGTAGAAGATCGGCTGTGGTCCTCCAACTAAACCAAAACTTGTTTGAGGGTTTGACCGCACACCCTGACTCGGAACTGGAATTGGATGAGATGTTGGAGCAAGGGGAGGAAGGGAGACATTTCTGGTCTCAACATCAAACTCGTTGACATCAGTAATCTCCTCATAAGTCCCATCAGCACATCAGATCACAACAATACCACAGCTTCTCATTGCTTCTACAAATTTAGAGTGTGCTGCCTCTTCTCTAGCTTTAGCGGCTTGAGCGAGTAACTGAGCCTCATGCTCTCTAACTAGAGCGGCTTCCATAGTAGCCCTCATCTCTTCCATAGACAGATCATGTATGCCTTGCTGACCCGTGGTAGATGAACCCCCAAATTGAGTGGTCGTACCCTTCTCTGCACTAGAAATCTCTGAAATTGTGGCTGCTTCGGGAATGCGAACCAAATGAGCACCGGGAATTGGAGCACGCACACAACTTGCCATAACTGGAGAGGAGGGAGCGTGTATAAGGTGGAGGATAGAGAACCTTAAGGAGGTATGGGAGAGGGGAGATAGGGAAAGGAGATGGACTCATGCAACATCTTATTAATGTTCAAGTAGAAATCGATGTCTTTTAAATCCTAGGAACGGTTGGAAAAGGATAAGCCTTTATTCACACAATCTAGACCTCGGGGGAACCTAGGGACACACCATCCAAAAATATACCAAATGCATTGGTTAAAAATTAATAATAGGTAATAATACCTAGATAAAACCGAAGAATTTATGGGACGGATGAGCAATCCCAATTTCTGGGGAAATTTGGGCAGCATAACGGGTATTCCTGAAGAATTTCAAGGAAAAATCCGGCATGACCTCTCGTCGGTGCATGTTGACAAAGCGACATGATCCCTCATTAGAACATGCCGTGAGAGCGACATGTCCCTACGTGAAACCATGTTGCAATGGCAACGTGCCCACACGTGCTGGGTTTTGGGATAGGTACGAAAGTCTATTAAATTTTTTGAAATAATTCATTTTAGTGTATTTGAAAATGGCGTGTCAAAAACCAACCGTTGGATAAGCTTTAAAAGTGTGGTTCCACCTATGATGCGCTAGGGGAATAGGTTTTATATTAGGCGCTCAAGCGTAGGCAAATTATATGGCCGTCCGCGATGCCGTCAATCGCACCCGAGGGTTCTAAATCTATGTGATGTAGTGTGAGGGTGGCTATGTTCCTTTATTTATGAAAAATGATTTTGAATCCCTTTTTTATTATTTTTTTTATTTGAAAATGGGGGATAAAAGGAAAAAACAACACACACACACACACCCCACAGGGATAGAATAATCCAATGATCATGAACTTGATAATGGGGACTACCCACAATCACAACCTGTATCAAGGAAATCAAATCCTGCAGAATGACAACTTATGTCGGATGACACAGGACTAATGAGGCCAGTTCTGTCGCATGACAGAAGGAGCCTTATATCCAGAATCTGAATCAATAAACAAAACCAGCCCCAGCCTCCAAGCTTATGCCACAACTCAACATCAAGCCCCAGCACAACAAAATAGGACACAAGGAAGAAAAGGAATAAAGCAAAGCAATAAATGCATTTACACACATATAATGTCACCAACAATGCACACACAAATGAATGAAATGAATGTTGAACAAGCAACGAAAGTTTGACCCACTTTTGAAAACAAGTTTCATGTCCCCAGCAGAGTCGCCACTGAATGTACGCTCACCGAAAAAATGATTTTGAGAGTCGCCACGCCGTTTAAAGGAAACATTGAAAACCTTTTGAACAGAGAATCGTGGGTTCGGGGGTCAGGTTACGTGATGGGAAGAACCGAGGGTTCACCTAACATGCCTCATTCGTAAATGAGTCTTTCTATGTAGAACATCCAAAACATTCAAGAGTGTGTGCAATTTGTGTGTGACAAGATATATGATAAAATGCATATCGATGCTTTATTTATTGATTAACGGAGGAATTACAACTTGTGAGCCATTTACTCCGGGAGGCCATGTCCCAGATACCAATGAAATAAACAGCTTACAACTGAAATGGACCAGCTGCAAAGTGGTTACATGTGTCGCGTGACACAGGACCTGGGATGGTCAAATGTGTCACGTGACACACCATACCAATTTGCAGAGATCTTACAAATTTGGGATTACATAGGAAACTAAAGGACAGAGATCAACACAATCACTTGAAATGAGTGTGGATATTGAGGATCCACACTCTATTTTGAGTGACAAGCGAGCTAGATGAACGAATTACAACTGAAATGATGGTCTCTGTAGAGTGGCTAGTTATGTAGCACTACACAGGACCTGGAGTGGCCATTTGTGTCGTGTTACATAACGTGACTCTCTGCAGAGACTTTACAATTTGGAATTATATTCAACAGAGACTCAATCAGATCTGATTAGCACAACAATTCAACTCAGAATACCACACATCAGCAACGGATTGACCAAAGGGGTGTGGATATGGGGAGATCCATACTCCCTTGGCAATCAATCCACAAATACAATGAAATCAAACCATGAACAAGCAATTAAACTGAATGAATCAATTAAACAGAGAGATGGGTAAGATGTGTACGGGAGAAAAGGGGTGTGGATATGGGGAGCTCCTGGGCTTAGATCTTCAATGTCATGTATGAAGTATGGAGGTAGATGGGTAAGATGTGTACGGGAGATGAGGGAATTGGAGGGTATTGGTATAGGTTTGTGTGGAAGGAAGAGAGAGACGAGTTTCTGGGGGAATTTTTGCAGGGTGACAGTAGGGAGTGGAAAAGGAATCTAGATATGAGAGGGGTAGGGTCTTATTTATAGGCTACTGATGAGTGCCTATTCTGTCGCACGACCTTCTGCTTCAATTTTCCGTGGCTCGTTGTGTCGCGTGACACAACATGCCACTAACCGTTTCTGGCGTCAACTTGCCGTTCTGGAACCTTCCAAGGTAATTCCTCTTAGGTCCAAAATGGTTTAATTCCATGTAGGTTCTTTTGCCAGGAAAAATGACTTAAAAGAACTTCCTTCATAAAAACTTATAAAAAGTTTTCAAAAGTCTCGGAACGGACCGAGAATTTATCAAAATGCCCCTAGTGCAATATTATTTCTTTAAAAGGCACTTATAAAGGGTCGCGAATTGGATTGGTGTACTCACACCAACTTGAGATGTTCCCTAAGCCAAATAGTCAACAAAAGAGGACTCCTTTGAGTCATGGCGCCGGTCTTATGCAACTCATCAAGACCATGCAAAGTTTCACCCAATATTAGCGGAATAATGTTCCTAGAACGTTTCCTAGCCTACAGAACAATTTCCACCAATTGGGAGTCAACCAAGCCATCCCTACACGTGAACAAAACATCTCCGAAAAGAGAAAGGGCCAGAAAGTTCCATTTGTAAACATGGAAGGCCTCGTCATCTGAATCTCCGCTGAAGCGTTCAGGAAAAGAAGAACAATCTACCCACCTGCGGTGAACCAACTCATAGCAAGTATCAAGGGGGATCCCTAGCAATTCATTCAAAGCCTCTGAATGATTCCTATTGTACTTAGGAACAGCAATCTCACCAGTCAACGACATATCCAAGATAATGGCGAATTCCTCAACAGTAGGCACCATCTCATTAAGAGAAAAATTAAAGAGATGAACAGAAGGATCCCAAAATCGAGCAGCACCCTGCAAAAGATTCCAATCCGGTTGGAGGTTCTTCAAGGTGAAAAGGATTCTGAATCCGAATTCTGCTATAAACTTATTGCGAGATCGATTGCAAAACGACCTCACAAAGTCTCTTGATGCTTGCTTGAATGCTTCAACTACATCAGAAGGCAAAGAAAAATTATCAACAATCATGGAAATCTGGTTAGGGGCAAAACCAATCAGCTACCTCCATACGGCTGGACTTGCAGTCTTATAACCCGCAGTCTTCGGGAGGGCAACACCTGTGAACTCCAGCCCCGTGATAGCAAGAAAATCTGTTGGAGTCATAGTGGCTTCCCGAAGCGAAGATGCACTGTATGGGTAGTGTCCCACCACCTTTCTCTAATTGCCTGAAGGACCTGGGGAGTTCGCCTCATTCCTTGGATGTTATCAACGAAGGTCAGAAGCCCCGTTTGGGCCATTCTAGCCCGAACACCGTTTAAGCCCTTGACTTTATCCCACAAAGCCTTGGCACATTTCGGACTCCCACGGCAGTTTTTTGTTGGCCTGTACGACTGCAAAACGAAGGAAAGGCAAGGGAGCAACATTAGAAATCATTCCATGGCAGAAATTCAAAAGAATGAAAGAAAATTTTCATTGAGGCATTTCATCGAACACTTGGCGTGCGCACAAGAAAAGCATGCCCAAAGATGCATTCAACTACTCGAATCAACCCCTCCTAAAATTCATGATATGTAGGGGACTCATACGAATACAATGCAACGTCAAACAATCTACAAATTCAACAAAAATGAAGCATGCATCAAGGTAGAACCAAGTTCTAGACAAAATGAAGAAATTTGCCAATTTGATGAAATTGGGATTCAAAATACATGGATTCGAATGCAATGCAATGCATGAAACGAGAATTGGGAAAGAAGCTCTTACCAAACCCTCACGAACGGCGTGACATATGTGCATATCCCTATCAAAAGTGAGGTCGTCACAGGGATAATCCTTCCCAAGCAAATGACTCCCAAAAGTCGGATTCTTCCTCTCTTGCGCCATTGATATTGGAAGGAGAAGGGATTGAAGGTTGATTGAAGAGGGAAACCAACAAGTCAAAGCACCAAGAAATCTCGGAAAATCGCCTTGGCTCAAGCTGGGAAAGAAAATTTGAAAATGGGTATTTTTTCAAAATAAACAACAGCTGCAGTTATATTGCCTCGATAGTAGATGTATCGCACGAGACAAGCCATCTCGCGCGAGATAAACCTTTTGGAAATGTACGAAATTTTCCTCGACAATAAGCGTCTACGCAACGTCAAAATTAAAAATTTTGACACATTTACCCTTGGAAGTGATACACTAGCAAGGAAACGTGGAAAAATCGACACCGCAAGTCACGAAATGAGCCGAACGTGGCACCCGCACAATCGCCCAATATGGCACCAGTCGTCCAAAAATGATTGATCCAGAGATCAATTCATCACACATGATTCAGAGCCCAGACAGGTGAATCGTCAAATCAAAAGCCCGGTTCAGAGCCCAGACAGGTGAATCGTCAAAACAAAAACCCGATTAAGAGCCCAGACAGGTGAATCGTCAAATCAAAAGCCCGATTCAATGCCCAGACAGGTGAATCTTCATCACAAAAGCCTGATTCAATGCCCAAACAGGTGAATCATCATCCCCAACAAAATCCAGACTCGGAGCCCAGACAGGCGAATCGTCACAAAACCAACAGGATTCAAAGGACCGAACAGGTAAGCCTTTGTTTTCTAACATATTTCCCCACAGGTTCGGAGCCTAGACAGGCGAATCTTCAGGCAGGTATATTCAGAATTGGGCCTTGATTTGATTTCTCAGTATGAATTTACCTTTTCCAAAAACAAAATCTACTCGATTTTCAAAATGATTTTCAAAATACCTAAAGCAGCCTTTTCGTGTTTTGGAGTCGAACTATGTTATGGTCTGATTCTCGAATAGAGATACGTAGGAAGCCGTGCAGCCAGACCATCCCGACGTTTAGAATGATGTCTTTTCTATCGTCAACATGACTTCTTCCATATGACTTGTCGACGAGGGGCTCTATAGACACCCTATTCTGAACCCATCGGAGCAGATTAATACCACTCTAAGTCTCGCCTTGAGTCAAGAAGTAGAAATCCACCATTTCGTCATGCTTCGTTACGTTTTGACTAACGACCGTTAGTTTAGACTAAACTACATGCGAGATAATGAGGGAAGGGCGGAATTGTCCACTGACTGCCTTATCTCGTGCGAAATGGCGTGTCTTGCGTGAGATAAAGGAGTTCTGCAGACCTGCAGATGGCAATTTCCTCGTCGATTTCAACCTCTTTCGGGATAAAACTTTATCAATCCGGTTATCCAATGAAGTTTGGGTTCTGGAACCTTCCCAATGTGTTTGATCTCATCTTCAACACCTGTAAATACTTGAAGACTTTCAGTATTTCAGGATCCAGACTTTTCAAGTCAAAACCCCCACATTTACTGGTTTCTCTCCCTGAAAGATTCTTGTAAATCATCCCTAAAATCACCTAAAGTTTGTTTGTCAACCTTGTTGATAAACAAACATTGAAGCTCGAATCAAGGACTGAGGTGAAGCTTTGTTCGCGTCAAGGTTCGACTCTAAACTCGAGTCGAAATTCTGTCTGAATCACTTCACGCAAGGTAATCTTCCTTTCCCTTTCTAATTGATTGTTAAAGTGGTATAAATACATTGAATCTAGGATCAGCCTAGAGCCTCCCCAAATCATGGGGATGGTCTCGAAGCAATCGATCCTATATTCCGTTTAACTCCGTTAAATGGATCTTTGTTTTATTTATTATTTAAAATGTCTTTTTTCTTTGAAAATGTTTTCTTTTTAGCAAGACCGATCTCCGGATTGGGTGGAATGGGTGCTCCTTGACCTTCCCATTCCATAACCTAAGCCCCGAACCCAAAATCTATTTTTAAATGGTTTTTCTATATTTTCAAATGAATAATATAGGTGGCGACTCCAAGATGTTAAAAAAAATTCACGCATCGCTACACTAGGAAGCGTCTCGGATATACCCTAGACAATCTTGACTACACCGTATATAGCACCCTAAATCCCTTGTAATGACAGTGCTAAACACCAAATATGTTATGTACTCATGACTAATATCGTAACATATACAACACAGACGCCGGCCGGCTATGAGTCACAAAACATGGTGTATTATCGAATTGTCTTCCCTAAGTTCTCATGTCAATTAAATTCAACACAACCGGTTTCCTAGCCATGCCCCTTAGGACCGCCTCATTCTTGATCTTAGGAAAACATGCTAAAGCAGCTTCATTGTGTATCCTCTTCATGACATAGTCTCAAGTTAACTAGGGTATGATTAGGATCAAACACATAGTGATCCTAGTAGCTCATACAGTGATGAAGCAAGGATTAATTCATCACTCCCACTATCGGTTGACTATAGCACATACAGTATGAAATGTATGTTATGGCGTATTCCCATTATGTGGGCATGTCACTTATATATATTAAAATATAATAAACGCCATACGAATCTTAGTTAAGTCGCTACTCAAGCGCCTGTTCTGGGCATTTTTTTGACATGACGACATCTTCAGCTGATCCTGCATAACGAGATGTCATTACACTGTAAGTATTGTTTTAAATATTTACTTGTCCAATATTTTCTAATATTATTATTCTTATTTTTCAGTAATTAAGAGAGGAATGCGGAAACAACCTTCAAGCACGTTCAACAGACCTTCAAACGGCTAGGGCGACTTGGTCTCACGGAGGTTGAAAAGATAAACCACAATGCCGAGATTGTAGGAACCATATTTGACTCTTTCTTAGTTACTTGTATTTAAGGGGAAATGGAGACGGAAAATGACACTCATGCTCATACGCACACACTTTACACACAAACTCTTGTAATCCTCTCCATTATCTTCCGAAGTTGTAATTGTGATCATTATAGTGGAACCTTTAAGGTTGGAGACCTAACTCCCGGGGTTTTTTCCAAAGAGGTTATCACCTCCAAGGTTTTCCTCGTTACCAAATCGCGTTGTCATTGTCTCGTTTTTCATTTTCTTGTTCCATATAATCGAATTCCATAGTTCCCTCCTTATTATTCAATCCACACACTAAACATAGTTAAGATTCTACTCTATTGTTTTTTCTACCAAAACAATTTGGCGCCCACCGAGGGGCCTCGTGGTTTATCGGTTATTTGAAACATTTCCTAATCGAATTCACTATGTCTCGCACCCACCAATGTGTCCACCGCCGGCAAAGGTCCCACCGTTGTTCCCACATCGTGAGGTAGAACCAACCTTGTTACCACCGCCTCCTCGACCGGATCTCACCCAACTCAACCTACGAAGACTCCACAAAAGGGGGCGACCTCTTCCAATGCAGATGCCGACATCCGGAGTATCCTAACCAAGGTTGAATCAAAGGTTGGACCAGCAAGATAACAATTCGAAGGTGTTGACCAATTCCATGATTAAGATGCGAAAGACCAACAACTCATAGCATCTCGGCTTGAAAACATATCACCACTGCGCGCAAGGGTTCTCAACTTTGACAACTCCGGAGGATCTACATTTCGAGTAATGAATTCATTCCAATGGGCAATCCTCCTCCGCCGACATCTTTCATGATGTCAACATCTTTGCCCGGGGACACCCCTTTGACACCATCTTCCGCAGATTCACTCCATTCATCCCATTTATAGACAAAGACTGCCGTCACGACTACTACGGACAACTCTGGTTTGCTTAATAATCTTTTCAATAATAATAATTTCAATCGTATTCCTATGGCCGACCCTTTTGCAGAAAACCCACTAGCTAAACAGATGCGGGATCTCGTAGAATTAGTAATGAACGTACTGTGTGACTCCTCCAATTCAACCAAGAACGCAAAACCGCTACACCGCCCTCGGTTTATCCCAAAGAATTGCAAATGTCGACATACCGAAGCGCTTCGTGTACCATCTATGAAGTTGTACGACGGCACCACGGACCTGCAGGAGCACGTGGCACACTATCAAGAAAAGATGGACATAATCCATATTCCACTTCAATTCCGGGAGGCTTGCTTATGCAGGGATTTGGATCCACCTTATCTCGGACCAGCTCTCAAATGGTTGATTAGGCAACCCCTAGGTTCAATTGGTTCCTACGCCCACCATCAACATGTTCTATAACCAATTCTCATGCAATCGACAATTTGAAAGGTTGACAAGTGACCTTTACAATGTAACTCAGCAGCCTAATGAAACCCTAAAGGATTACGTCCACCGGTTCAATAAAGAGGTGCCGGAAATTCCCAATCTTGACATGTCGACACTACGTAAGCATTCAAAATGGGGTTGAAGAAAGATTCGCAGTATACCAAGATTTGGTAATGACTCCTTGTAAGCGGCCGGGAGGAAGTCGGGAGTAGGGCATTGAGATTCATAAGACTCGGAGGAAGATGAGCCGCGAAGATCAAAGTCATCATCCAAGACGTCGACATATGACCATCCCGATAGAAAGACCGAATCGTCCCATCGCAGAGACAACCGTCCCAATCCTTATCCGAGAATTGACACTAGCAAAATTAATTCAATAGACGGTGAGGATGAAGATAATGATAATGTGCCTAACATTTCGATTATTGTTTTTCTCGTTGATATTTCAGGTGTACTTTGCGCAATGGGCAACTCCGGGAGACAAAGCCGATGGCCAAAGAAAACGGACAAAACCACAGGATGGCGTGACAAATCAAAATGGTGTGCTTACCATGAAGACTTTGGGCATGTTATCGAAGACCGCATCGCATTAAGAAAGGAGATCGCTACTTGCTCTCGAAAGGACATCTTAAGGAGCCGTTGGGATCCGTAAAGAAGAAAGCCGAAAGTACGTAAGCTCCTCATGAAGCCGAAAGACCGCTTTCTCCCCAAAGATCAACAAAGGTGATCAACTTCATTAGTGGAGGCTCGTAAATATGTGGAACATCCTATTACGCCGCAAAACGACATGCTAAGGAGTCAAAAGATGAAAAGCCGAGAGACACCCAGATGTCGATACCTTGCCTGCACTCCAATTGTCTTTGATGAAAATGATCGTGATAACTTGCCGGAACCCCATCATGACGGTCCGGTCATTTCCTTGCAGACGCTAACCGTACCATACGACGTATTACGGTAGATGGGGCAGCTCCGTCAATCTTATTATGTTGGGTACCCTTAAAGAAATGAACATCCCTGAATCGGAGATTGTCAAAAAATCTTCGTGCCGGTAGGCTTCAAAGGGCGAAGTCAAAGAAACAGTGGGGAGATAAAGCTTCCAATATACTCAAAGGGCCTCAACACCGTGGAACGGTTTTGTGTAATTGATTGCGCAACATCTTACAATGTAATTCTTGGAAGACCGTGGATTCATGGAATGAAGGCCGTACCCTCCACTTACCATCAATGTGTGAAGTTTCCAACACCTTGGGGTGTCGCTAAGATTTACAAAGTGATCAACAGTGGCCAAGGAATGTTACAAAACTTCAATGAAGGCGTCTACATCTCCAAAACAAGCATAGCAATTACCGAAGAAAGTACGTGAAGTCCTGGAAGCTAGGGAGGATGATGTGAAAGAAGTATTGTTAGATCCTTCCAACCCGGACATCAAAGTACTTATTGGCACCGACATATCGTCGATATAGAGGAGAAGCTTGTGAACCTATTAAGAAGCGTAATAAAAAGTTTCGCTTGGAAACATGATGACATGACCGGCATTAGCAAAGATGTCATCACTCACAAACTTAACATAGATCCCGGCTTCAAACCAAAGGCACCGAAACGTAGAAAGTTTGCGTAAAACCGTAAATCGGATCATCAAGGAGGAGGTAGAGCGCTTACTCAAAGCCAACATGATACGAGAGGTCGATTATCCAAGATGGTTGGCAAATGTGGTTGTGGTAGAGAAGAGAAACGGGAAATGGCGAGTTTGCGTCGACTTCACCGACTTAAATAAGGCCCGCCCAAAAGATCCTTTCCCTTTGCCGCACATAGATTCATTAGTTGATGCCACCTCAGGTCACGAACTCCTCACATTCATGGACGCGTCCTCGGGATTTCAACAAATTCGTATGGAACCATCCGACCAAGAAGACACCGCCTTCATAACCCCTCAGTATTTATTGTTATATTGCCATGCCTTTTGGACTAAAAATGCAGGTGCAACGTATCAAAGGCTCGTCAACAAGATGTTTAAGGATCGGATTGGGGACACAATGGAGGTATACATCGACGACATGGTTGTTAAGTCTAAGAAGGCCGAGGACCACATTAGCAATCTCTCTCGAAGCCTTTGACATCTTGGATTGTTTCAATATGAAACTTAATCCAGCCTAAATGCAACTTCGGAATGAAAGCCGGCAAGTTTTTGGGCTATATGGTCACTAAAAAGAGGCATTGAAGCCGCCCCCGAACAAATACGCGCCATTCTCAACCCGTCATCACCTCAATCTGTCAAGGACGTCCAAAGACTAACAGAAAATTGCCGCACTCACTAGATTCATTTCAAAATCCTCGACCGATGCAAACCTTTCTACGACATCTTAAGAAAGAACAAAAGTTTCAATGGGAGGACCAACATGAAAAAGCTTTTCAGAACTCAAAACTTACTTGTCGACACCTCCCTTATTGGCCAAACCTCGATAGAAGAACATCTTTACATCTACCTAGCAAGTATCCGAAGGCGCTGTAAGTGCGGTCTTGATAACGTAACGAGATGGCAATCAGCAACCCATCTACTATATAAGTAAGACACTCTTAGATGCCGAGACCAGGTATTCTCATTTACAAAAATTAATTTTAGCTTTGATAACCGCATTCGTTAAATTAAGGCACTATTTTGAAACACATACTATTATTGTACGCACTAACTATCCTATTAAGAATGTCATGAGAAAACCGAGAGATGTCGTGTCGAATGGCGAAATGGTCTCGTACGCTTAAGCACATACGACATCAAGTACGAGCCTAGAACCGCAATAAAATCTCAAGCCTCGCGCATTTTGTGGCCGATTTCACCAACCCTACAACAAGAGGTGGAATTGGAAGTACAGCAACTTCAAGATGATGACATTCTAAAAATTTGGACTCTCTACACGGACGGTGCTTCCAACATGAGAGGTACAGGTCTTGGAGTTGTACTAAAATCGCCACAAGGGGACATAATACCACAATCCATCAGCTGCAGCTTCAAGGCTACCAACAATGAAGCAGAGTACGAGGCACTTATCGCAGTTTAACGGCGGCCCAAGACTTAGATGTCAAGCATATCCGGTGTTCATGTATTCATTACTAATTGTTAATCAATACAATGGGTCCTACGTCGCGAAAAATGCTAAAATGACGACATATTTGGAAATTGTAAAAATTATTTCGGCCAAATTCAAAACATTTTCCTTGGAACAAATCCCGTGAGAAGAAAATTCTCAAGATGATGCTTTGGCAAATTTGGGTTCGGCCTTCAAAAGCTTCTCACAAACCAATATCCCAATCGTGCATGTTGACATCCCAAAGAATTGACAATCTCGAGATGTTCGTCCTAGATGTTGACATACCTTCCTCTCCTGCATCAACCTCTTGGACAGCCCCTATTATCAAGTATCTCTTAGATGATACGATCCCAGTTGAGGAGAAGAATGCGAGAGCCTTCAGGGTAAGAGTATCTAAATATGTACTTATTGATAATCTCTTGTTTAGAAAATCTCTTTGCAGTCACTACTTAAGGTGTCTAGAAGCGTATAGAGCCCATCGGGTTCTCAAGGAGCCGCATGAAGGAGATTGTGGAAATCATACCGGGGGCAGAAGTGTACATACTAAAGCTCTAAGGTTGGGCTATTTCTGGCCCACAATGAGAAAAGACGCCATTGACTACGCAAAGAAATGTGATTCCTGTCAGCGACAAGGGGACATACTGCACCGGCCCGGGAATTGCTACATCCTATCCTGTCACCTTGGCCGTTTATGGTTTGGGAATGGACATTGTAGGAAAACTTCCCGAGCACCGGGGACGAGTATTTCTTTTGGCCATGACGAGACTACTTTTCTAAGTGGGTAGAGGCCGAGGCATATGTGCAAGTTCGTGATAAAGAAGTAATATCTTTTATCAAAAGGAACATATTTAGCCAATTTGGAATTCCATCGAAATAATTTGTGACAACGGCTCTCGGTTCATCGGCAAGAGGACCCAAGATTTCTTGACGGCTTGGGGTGTTAAGATGGTAACGTCTTCGCCTGTTCACCCTCAAGCCAATGGACAGGCGAGTCTAGCAACAAAATAATAATCAAGCAACTTAAAAAAGAGACTAAACCGAGAAAAAAGGACATTGGGCGTAAGAATTACCAATGGTCCTATGGGCTGACAGGACGACATCTAAGAATGCTACTGGTCAAACCCCCTATTCACTTGTATTTGGAACTGAATCTGTTATTCCAGGTATGAATCGTATTTTAATTCTTTTCTCCTATGTATCTTTTTAATTATTTACATGATAAGATGTCTCTAACATGCTTTGTGAGAGACGTCAACCTTAGTTGGCGTCCGTTTTTAACGTGTTTCTATCTTATGAGGTATTGACACATTTACATGGGGACATATCGAAAGCATGCAAAGAACAACGATTCCTCCTCCGTTAGAGACTGGCCATCTCTTCTCAAGTAAAGGTACACAATCCCTTCTAAGGTTTAAAGAGTTAATTACCTCTTTCTAAAGAAGTTAGGTTACCACACCTTCGCCCGGAGCGCAAGTTATCTCACTAATTGAGGTGTGGGGTGGGCCTATATGGGTAAACTCATATAGCTTACCCATTCCCACTCGCTAGATGATTGATCTTAAGCATTATTCTTCTGGTTATGGCATATTCGTGTCATCTAAGTATCTACCGTTTATGGCATATACGTGTCATCTAAGTATCTACGGTTTATGACATCTACATGTCATCCTAAATACCTATTATTCGACATACTATCATGTCACCATATGTGAAAAACATACGAAAAATTATCCAAAAAGAAACAAGCCTTGACGTGCTTGAAAACCATTAGACCATAACTAAACTAAAATAACCATAATGTATCCAAACCACCAAAGTAAAAGTGCGAAAGTGTTGAACCAACCCAACACTTAAAAAAGATTGTCTTTGGCCCTTAAGGACCTATTACAAACCAAACCAAAATAAAAATTGTCTTAAGGGATTCCACCCAAAGAACATCAAGAGCAAGTTTATTTTACCTTTTTCGGTGGCATTTGTCGGAGGTATTGCTCGAATAACTTCTCCTAGAAATCACCCCAGTCGGTGTCCTCACCAAACCTGCTCTAGATCCTTGAAATTATCGATTGCTTTTTCCTCGTGAATCCGCCGCAAAGCCATCTTCTCTTCACTCGGGTTCCAATTCACATGCTCTCCCGCTTGATATTCCTCAATCATTTGGATTCTAGTTTCAAAGACCGCTTTTGCGGTCTCATGCACCAAGTCATCCCGAAATGCTTCCATCTCCCTTTCATGACCGATGTCGACGCTTGCAAGCCTGGACCGCCATTTTAATATCTCTTCATTCTTGTCCCCGATCTCCAATCCCCTTTCCCTTATTATGCTTGCGGCCTCCCTCAAATCCTTCTCATATTCGGCCTTACTCATGTCGTAGGTATCACACTTTTCCCTCAATGTCCTGATTTCTTTGGACATTAATTTGGCCATCGAGACAATCTATCATCAACAAGAGGAGGTATTTTACTAAAAATAAAAGAGGATCAAGGTGTCTACGATTCAAAAGCAAATCTTACTCGATTTTCCAACACTTCTTCACTCCAAATTTGTTTCTCTACGCCGGGATTTGTTCCAACCTTTTTCTCTTCGGCGTAATCTTGTTTATCTCTCGTATGTTCTCTTCCGCTTTCATTTTACCTTTATATTTGGCCACAATATCACTTGTCGTCAAGCTGGAGAAAGTCACTGCATATAAGAATATATGTTAGCAGGATTCAATAAAATAGCCAAGTGATACGTTGATCCCAACTTACTTGAGAGCGTCGTAATTATAGAAGCCGTATGCTTAAGAAAATTTCTCTCCTCGTAATATAGAAAGAGACGTATGATTTGGATAAAGAATTTGTAGAGGATTGGATAATCACAAATAATTATCCGTAAATTGCGGTTATCAAAACTCTTCCTTTACTCGCCTCGTATTCCTAACCGTCACATTTGAAGCCGGTTAGAAGATGAACGGTTAATCAAGAGAAAAATAAACAAAGGAAGAAGGTCGAGATGGAGTGATTTTACCTTGAAAGCGAACGGCGCCGTGGGCCAAAGGAGGTGAAAAGAAGATTTGAGAAGATAAGTTTTCTCAAGCGGTTAATAAAAAGGAAAAAGAATCCCTTTTCAAAATTAACTCTCTCCCCAACCGTTCATTTCATCGCCACGTCTCCCAAGAACGTCCCATCGTGCGAGTAACAATGGGTCATTAATTCAAAAGGAAAAACATTTTGCCTCTTCGCTGCCTACATAGTCAAATGTTTTTGGGGACAAATTGTTCTGGCATTTTTTTGACATGACGACATCTTCAAATGATCCCGCATAACGAGATGTCATTACACCGTAAGTATTGTTTTAAATATTTACTTGTCCAATATTTCCTAATATTATTATTCTTATTTTTCAGTAATTAAGAGAGGAATGCGGAAACAACCTTCAAGCACGTTCAATGCACCTTCAAACGGCTAGGGCGACTTGGTCTCACGGAGGTTGAAAGATAAACCACAATGCCGAGATTGTAGGAACCATATTTGACTCTTTCTTAGTTACTTGTATTTAAGGGGAAATGGAGACGGAAAATGACACTCATGCTCATACGCACACACTTTACACACAAACTCTTGTAATCCTCTCCATTATCTTCCGAAGTTGTAATTGTGATCATTATAGTGGAACCTTTAAGGTTGGAGACCTAACTCCCGGGGTTTTTTCCAAAGAGGTTATCACCTCCAAGGTTTTCCTCGTTACCAAATCGCGTTGTCATTGTCTCGTTTTTCATTTTCTTGTTCCATATAATCGAATTCCATAGTTCCCTCCTTATTATTCAATCCACACACTAAACATAGTTAAGATTCTACTCTATTGTTTTTTCTACCAAAACAGCGCCTAACCTGAGTTCTAGCACATTTGCCATCTCTAAGCTCCTGTCTTGAATCTCACATTCGGCTTTTAACACAATCTTCATAGAATCATGGAAATATTCTATGATTAACCTCGATGAGGTCTCATCTTAGCTCCAACTAAGGTGACATATGTATTTATCTTTTCTCGCGTTCCAAGTGCTAAAGATATATATGTCTCATCTTGCTCGCTTTCTCAGCGCCAAGGTGAATCACCCGTGTGAGTGGGTCGATTCGAGCTCGGCGACATATCTCAAAAGATGTGTAAATGATTTTAATCCATAAACAAATATAAGGAATGAAAATCATCATATTATTAACTAATAACAATAATAATAATAATGTCAAAATACCAAAGAAGTTCAAAAAAAACATATCAAATCCTACGGAGTCCCATACTCCTAACATGGCATACGAAAGCATTTTTAGCTATAAGCTTAGTCAGAGGGTCAGCTACCATGTCACTAGTAGAGATGTGTTTTAAGACTACTTCTCCTTGCGTAACCATGTATCTAATGAAATGAAAACGAATGTCAATGTGTTTGGCTTTCCCATGATACTTGGGATCCTTTGCATACGCTAGAGCTGATGTATTGTCTACATGTATAAGGACAGCATCGCCTGCATGTCCTATAATGCCTAGGCATAGCAAGAATCTCCTCAGCCAAACTGCCTCCTGGACTGCTGCGGAGCAAGCCACATACTCGGACTCCATTGTGGATAGGGTAATACAGGTTTGTTTCTTGCTGCTCCAAGAAATTGGTCCACCTCCGAGTATAAATGTATATCCTGAAGTGGTTTACGCTCATCCCTATCACCGGCCATGTCTGCGTCACTGTAACCTTTCAATCTCAAGTCTCCACCATGGTAGCAAAGAGCGAGATCTGAAGTTCCTTGCAAGTATCGCAAAATTCTCTTTACCGCTTTCCAATGAATACTCGGATTACTCTGATAGCGGCTAACCATTCCTACTGCATGTGAGATGTCTGGACGCGTACACATAGTAGCATACATAAGACTCCCTACTGCAGCAGCATAAGGAACTTTGGACATTTGATTCTTTTCCTCTTTATTTTTAGGGCATTGGTCTAGGCTCAAGGTACATCCCTTATCCATTGGTGTGTCTATGGGTTTGGAGTTATGCATACGAAAATGTTCAAGAACTTTCTTGATGTAAGTCTCTTGAGACAAACTAAGTAGCTTCTTGGAACGATCTCTTGTAATCTTTACTCCAAGCACAAAATCTGCTTCACCCATTTCCTTCATCTCAAAAGTAGAGGACATCCACTTCTTTGTGGCGACAATGGAATCCAAGTCATTCCCAGCTATAAGAATGTCATCAACATACAAATAGAGGATTAGAATATTTTTCATGGATGGTTTAAGATACACACAATGGTCTTCTTCAATCATTTCAAAACCAACTGAGGTAACGGAATGATGAAATCTGTGGTACCATTGTCTAGACGATTGTTTGAGTCCATAAATGGAACGCTTAAGGCAGCAAACTTTGTGCTCTTGTCCCTTAGTCTCAAACCTAACTGGTTGAGCCATATAGATCTCTTCATATAGTTCTCCATTGAGAAATGCAGTCTTAACATCCATCTGAAAAGTTCTAAATCCAAATGTGCGACAATAGCTAAGATTAGGCGAATTGAGGCAAATCTCACCACCGGAGAGAATGTCTCATCATAGTCTATGCCCTCTCGTTGGGTATATCCTTTCGCCACTAGACGTGCCTTGTACTTGTCAATTGAACCATCTGCCTTGCGTTTAATTTTCAAGACCCACTTGTTTCCAATGGTCTTGCACCCTGGCGGAAGATCAACTAACTCCCAGACTTTGTTCTTAGCCATAGAGCTCATCTCATTAGTCATAGCATTCATCCACTTATCACTAGAAGATAAAGATAGTGTTTCCTTGAAGGAAGAAGGCTCTTCTTCATCAATTGGAGCACACAAGAGAATATCCCCGTCACACTCAAAATGACGCCGGGGAATATTCCCTCTTTTACTATTATGTAACTGAGAATCTTGAGTTTCAAATGGTACACTCCCACTCGAAACTGGTGGTACACTCCCACTCGGATCTGGTGGTACACTCCCACTCGGATGAAGATCGTTCTCACTTCTTTCAGCAATTATGGAACGGTCAACTAATTCCCCTCCCTCGCTGGAAGATGGCAAGATATCTTCATCTTCCTCTAACCCATAGAGATCAAGATTCTTATCAGTGTCGCGGGACTCTACCTCAGTCATTCCCCCATCTGGATACTCACCATACATTACGTATCCCTTTGAACTATCAAAATATCTTATGAAGATATGCTTTTTAGATCTAGGGCCTAACTTCCCATACTTATGAGAAGTGTTATGAACATATCCTGCCGAACCCCAAGGGCGCAAATGCTCCAAATTTTGCTTTTTGCCTTTCCATAGTTCATAAGGTGTTGAGGAAACTGACTGTGAAGGCACTCTGTTAAGTACATAGGCAGCAGTCAAGAGTGCATCCCCCCAAAAAGATATTGGAAGGTTTGCTTGGGCCATCATAGACCTAGTCATGTCCATGAGTGTTATATTCCTTCTCTCTACAACACCATTTTGCTGCGGAGTTCTTGGAATAGAAAGTTGCCTGCGTATCCCCTTCTTTACACAGAATTCCTTGAACTCATTAGATAAATATTCACGTCCTCGATCTATTCTAAGAGTTTTTAAACTCTTTTCTTTTTGATTCTCAACCTCAGCCACAAAGCATTTGAAAACATCAAAAGCTTCATAACGGCGAGCTAACAGATAGACACAACCGTACCGTGTGTAATCATCTATTAATGTGAGAAAGTAAGAAGTGCCATGGCGTGCCTTAATAATCATTGGCCCACAAATATCTGATTGAATTAGCTCTAGTGGCTGAGTAGCTTGAACAGCCTTTCCAAAAGGCTTTCTACACGCTTTTCCTGCCAAATAAGGTTCACATATCGGTAGGTTGACTTTAGCGATTGAGCCTAAAAGGCCCTCTCTAGCTAACCTAGCCATCCGATCCCGTCCTATATGTCCTAGCCTAGCTTGCCATGTAAGAGAGTCTATATCTTTATTATAATGTGCCATATAAGATCAAGAGGAAACAGAATCATTCAATTCAATCTTGAAAAAATTATTCGAAAGATAACCATGTCCGAAAACAATACCATCTAGAGTTATTTCCAACCTACTACCACCAAAATTAAAAGAATATCCAAAAGCTAAAAGTGCAGTAACTGATAATAGATTATGCGTAATCCCCGGCATATAAAGTACATCATGCAAAAGCAATGTACGCCCAGTGCATAAGGATAGCTGGTACGTGCTAACTCCTAGTGCTTCTTCGCTAGTTCCATTCCCCATAAAGAGTTTGGTGCCAGCTGGGATACGACGATAATCTACGAACCCTGCTCAATCTCGAGCTACATGTCTTGTTGCTCCTGAATCTACAATCCAATCAGGGAAAGTATCAGCAACCAAAACATGTGTACATACAGAAATGTAACTAGGGTTCAGTAAAGTGGATACCTTCTTCGGCTCAGTACAGTCACGAGCGAAGTGTCCCATCTTTCCACAGTTATAGCATTTGACTTTTGCTATATCTTTCTTCCCACCATGCTTGCCCCTTTGGTGCTTGGTTATTTTACATGTCTTTGGCGCAGTCTTACTAGCCCCTCCCTGTTTGCCTGATTTGCCCTTCCCATCGCGCTTAGGCACAGGTACCTTGCGCACACCACTATGTGCTAGAAGGGCAGCGACTGCAGTATTGTTCGCGACTTCGCGCTCCGCCTCCAGCTCAACATGACGTGATATGTCAGTAAAGTTGACAATATTATCATTGTGTGTCATAATTTGCTTCATATGAATCCATGAATCAGGTAGGGATCTAATGACAGCTTGGACCTGCTGCTCATCAGTGAGGACATTCCCAGCAGCTTTTAGATCTCGGATCATTCCCGACATCAACCTAAGGTGTTCGGACATAGTGTGCTTGGGGTCCTTTCTATACATCTCAAACTTCAGAACAAGGCTCCTAAGCCTCGTAGTAGATGTACCACAAAAATCAAACTTAAGCTGGTCCCACATTTCTTTGGCAGTAGGAGAGTTCTCATACTCTCCAATAAGATCATCATGCATGCTGCTTAACATGATATAGCGTGCACTACGATCCTTTTTGGAACAAGTCTGAAATTTCTCCAAGTCATGGCGGTGTTGGGCCGTATGCCATTCCTCTGGTTAGGTCATTGCCCCACACAAATGTTCCACGAGCTCTTGCTCATGCAATAGGTATTGTATCTTCCTATGCCACATGTCATAGTTCTTGCCATAAGGCTTGCAGTCGTTGTTAAGGTCAGCGACAATTGATTTGGTTGTCATTTCTACATTTTAAAGAGCAAATTTGACTTTAAATACACATCTTTTAAATTTATTCAAAAATCCAATTAAAAAATATTTTTCTTCTTCACGCATCAAGATCGAAATTTTGTTAAAAACTCGCAATCATCTCTCGATTTTGCAAATAAGAAAAATATGCTTTAATTAATTTTGAATAAATAAGCATAAATGTTAGGTACATAACATGTTTAAACATGTACTCCATAGATAGCATACAAAATAATAATAATGGAGTCTAAGTGCCATACTACAACAACGGGCACTAAATTAACATTATTATTCATCCATTTATAATTTTCATGTAAAACAAACAATACATAAAGTGATCAATAAATGAATGAAGTTTCTATAATGCTCACAGTCCAGCCAATTTTCCTTTAAGTGTAATTAAATTTGATTAACAATTTAATCTACAAATCATACACAATAAAAATGACTGCTCTTCATGCAACACATAATTTATTCATAGTGAACAAAAAAATACAAACAAGTCATACACATCCTATTATTATTAAGAAGCTGACAATGGGGAAAAAATTTGAACAAAAAAAAAATTCACCCTACTGTAAGACCAGACTATGGGCATGAATACAATTCTTCTGTACTACTGTAAATGTCGTTTTCCAAGTTGAAAACAAATATGAATGACACAACACATGAGGGAATTCAATTTAGTCAGACTTCTCCAAAACCAACAATTCTGCCCAAATAGAACCTGTTCTTCATGACCACCAGGGGCAGCTACATTGCATCACGCACATTTGCGGAGCGTGCTGCCACGCACTGCTCGTCAGGACTCCGATGGCGACACAACCGGCGATGTTGCCTTCGTCCGTTCAAGGAGGCTCTAACCGTATAATATTCTTGCTCAGATGGGATCCTCACGAGGTTCAACCGCCAGGCACCGCGACCGCAAGTGGTGCAGGAAGTATATCCGTCATTGTTGATGTTCATGAGCAACTTTGGAGAAGTGGGTTTCCAGCAATTAAAAAATTGCGAACCCAACTTTGAGATATTCGTTATAGGACCAAAAACAGAGATCAAATAGTCTATGGAAAGCCCTTACATAGTAGAGCAAATAACATTTAGACACATTTCAACAAATCTGAATCTAACAGTGTCAAAAACTGCTTTAAATATTCGAAAATAAACACAATTTCGAAACTTAGATTTGCAATTACTCATAATATACTCAACGAAATTCAACGATTTATAAGTATTTTGTTCTATACATCATTATCTATGTATACATACAAAAATCAAACGAAACGGACAAGTAATTGAATCACGAAATTGTAAACCCAGTTGATGTTCATTCAACAAAAAAACCAGCAAAAAATTCATAGCAGGCGGAAGATGCATTTTGGCGAGCAACAGAGCACCAGGCTCTGATACCAATGTTAAACATTTAGCACATTTCGGGTTTGCGGATTACCTCTTGATGAATACCCGAATTATCTTGAACCAACTTGTTGCTACGACCTCTACAAGCTTCGATCCGATTTGCTTCCTCGTACAACCTTGATTCTTCGCAGATATGAAATGCCCGGCTACTAGAGTCGTGCATAGAGTTTCACGATCCAAGTCCAAGAACCTTGGTGATTGTTCTTGAGTATGAGAAAATATAGAGAGAGATTGGAAAAAGAAAAGCTGGGATCTTTTCTTTTTGGCGTGTTTAATGAGTATAACACGTGAATGTTATATAGGGATAAAGGGATGAGTTGATTTGGTCAGATAAGTATTTCTAATTCAAATACAGTAACCAACTCATGAGAGCTTATCCTAGATAAGACTCTTTCAAACTAGGTTGACCAAATACCGACCATTTGACTCCCGCATCATACTCCCCCACTTGAAGAAAATTCGCCCTCGAATTTTGGTAAGTATCTCAAAAATATATGTAACAATTCTCCATTTGAGACAAAATGTGAATACATGAAATTTTCCGTTATAGACTTGACAAACTTTAAATTTTATGGCTTTTTTACAGGATCCATCCAATCACTCCAACAAGTTTTGAGAAAATAATCAATAATGATCTTGTTCATGAAACAAGAAATAGAAATCCTTGAATGATTAAAATCCAAAGGATCTTTGGAGCAATAGTAAAGTTTAGGATTTTGAATACTATCACTTGGCCGACACAACGAAAGTTTATTGAAAACTTTTGAATTTTGCTCAAGTATAAGAGATCCACAAATTTGGCAATTATCCATACATTTTTTTTTCCTTTTTTCTTTTAAAAGAAGGGGATCAACACATTTCACCGCTCCCCCCTTGATGCACTTCACAGAGGCGCCTAGCTATGCTAGGGAGGGCAATGTCATTCCCTCTAACCACTGGTGAGGGAATCGAACCCATGACCTTCAGGTTGGAAGCCATGAACTCTAACCATCAGGCTAAGACCCCGCGTGCAATTATCCATACATTTGTCAAAACAAGGAAAGGAAAAATTTTCAAGTTGATCAAATGAAAATTTTATAGGATATTCATCAAATACAGAAGGTTTAGACCAATCAATAGCCTGTTGCTGAGTAACTGAATCGGTGAACGGCCAACAAAGATCAACCATGGTAAATCAAGAAAGAAGATTTTTTTTTAGAAGATAACAAAATGAGAAAAGAAGTAAAGTTGATGAACGAAAGGGAGATGAAAAGGATGATGAAAGGGATAAAAGGATATTTTTACCAAAACAAGGAAATCCTGATTTCGGCTCTGATACCATTTGATTCCGGAAAAACGCAACGGAAGCAAAAGAAAGAAAAAAAAGAATAGTAATGGATAGGTATGCTCACCATTTCAAGGAATCCACCTTGAAGATACAGGGCATATAAGTACTCACCACTCGATGAAATCCACCAAAGAGATACATAGTAAGGATGTTCGCCACTAAACGGAATCCACCGAATAGATAAGAACAATGGAAGAAGGAACAAAGCACTATCTTTATATTATAATCAACTCAAATTCAACTCACTACAAGAAAAACAGGTTTTAGCGACGGAAAAATCCATCGCTAAACGTCATATTTCCGTCGCTAAAACGATTTACCGACGGATTACCGACGGATTTTTTCCCTCGCTAAAACCCTCGTCGCTAATTTTTAACGACGAAAATTCCTATTCGTCGCTATAATACCGACGGAAAGATCCCTCGCTAAATCATTCAATCCGTCGCTAATTATATTGATGAAACGACGAATTTATAGTATTTTGCGAGGGAATAATCCGTCGTTAATATTAAAAATCCGTCGCAATAATGGAAAAGTTATTAATGGTTGACGACGAATTAACAATGTATAGCGACGGAATCATCTGTCGTTAGTTGTTGAAATCCGTCGTTATATGTGGTTTTTTTACCGTGGGATTATTTTCGTCGGTAATAGGTTTTTTTAGCATCTTTAAAATGGCAGTAGCGACGGATGAATCCGTCGCTAGAATCCGTCGTTAAAAGTAGCAGTAGCTTTAGGACCTATTTCATTTATTTTTTTCTACCACCTGTTTCATTTCTAATACTCCCACCTAATTCATTAACCCAATACATATACCAAAAACCAATACATATACCAAAAATATAATCTAACTCACAATATTCAGAATTTAAGAACTAGTTCACCAAAATAAAAGTACCATCAACAAGTAGCAAAATATTAAAATTTAAAATAGAAGTTTCTAAAGTATCAACGACTAAGACCTATGACCCATAGAATCCATGATAATTTGTAGTTTCTTATCTAGTTCCGCCCGATGTTGCTCCAGCTCCTCTATCTTCTCCTCCAATCCTTTCCTCTCTTGAGCATGTTTTTTCTCCATTTCTTCCCGACATTTTTTTTCTTCATTGAGCTTCTCTATCATCTCACTCTTAAAATCCGTTAAATTATCTTCAACCATTTGGGTGTTAGATCCCTTGCTAGTACCATCATCACTAGCCAATGACGAGCCAACTGAACCAAGACCATACACCCGCTGTTTCTTTACGCCGGCAACTCTCAAGTATATCTTATTTTCCTCCTCCACAGTTAACTCTCTTTCGGAGGATGCCACCTCTATCTCGCGTTGATAGTCCTCCTACAAAAAGCAATTTATATATATATATCATTACTAACATACATGAACAAAAAAAATCCAATTTATAAATAATAAAAATACTTACACAAATTTTCCTAGCATGATTGTCCACATAAGTACCATCTTTGCGTACATGTGTCCTTAGTTGAAGTTTAAACAAACTAGGTGGGATGCCTTGATTTTCTTTTTTCTGCAAGAAGACCGATAAAATAAAAGGCATTCATAAACAACGGGGGAATGACCAATATATGAAATGTACTTTTCAATTTTTATCAATTAATGTAAAAAACTGCATAAGTAAAAGGCTTTCTTGGACCGACCAAACATGAATTGGACACAAATAAAATCAAATACGTACGTACCATACTTTCCAAGTGGGCTACGGCAGATTTGGAACCTCCCGTATGCTTAGAACAACCGTCTTCCTTCTCGGTTAGTCGATTTTTGAATTTATCTCCGACTTTCTTTTGACTTCATCTTTATTAAAATGTTGTACCCATTAAGCCCAATCCGCCTCGCCTATGCAATCCGGTTTCTTCTTTTGTGGACCATTCCAATTTTTCTTAAAATTGCTCACCATGTCACTGTAGCGAATTCTTCCTAGTTTCATGAAAGCATTCTTGATAGTTGTCTCCTCTTCTTGAGGCCATCTATAAATTTTCTGCAATATTGATATGACAACAAATTCATCACCAAAAACAATCGAGTTAACAAAAAGTTGTTTACAAGTTTAACTGCTCGCTTAAGTGCCTTAAATCCCCGATGGACAAAACAAGAAAGCATGAATGAATACTCTAAACATTCGGGTTCTTACTAACAGGAAACATAGATGCAACCTCGTGTCCTCAAAAATTTAGAAAAAATGGGAAATTTTTTTTTGCAAAGATAGCAAGTAACAGATGAGCTTATTCGTGAAAAATATCCATCTGCATTATGTATTGCGTGAATATTGATGTATGTATATTGAGTGTGCACATAACAGGCAATACTGAAGTCTACAGAGATACTCCTTTACTTTTAACGACTATCTTATAAATAAAGTTTCTTTCATCAGAAAAAGAGATTTAAATTAAAGGAGAATGATTACAAAAGAATAAGGACAAGTGATCCATCTAAACTGTTAACAGGCAATACTGAAGTCTACAGGTATTAACTTAAAGATTCTCTGAACTACATAATCATTTACTTTGTCAAACATCAAGCTGTTAACAGCATAACAGTATATTTATACATTTTCCCTTATAGTTGCCCTAGGGATGAACTTATTGTGGTTATCAACTTAAAGATTCTCTGAACTACATAATCATTTACTTTGTCAAACATCAGTCAGTTCAATAGTGAATGATTTTTTGGACACACTTTTCATTTGTTTCACAAGGAGGGAGTATTAAGTATTTGTTTTTTTTTGTTTTTTGTGGGGGGGGGGGGACAATTTTTAATCCAAACAAATAAAAAGTGAATAAATCTTACCCATCGGCATACTCTTGACAAAGCAACAATACTACAAGGATAACTGAAAGGAAACTGTTACTCTAAAAATCTCATAAACACGTCGGGCATTTGCAAACCAACAGTGCTCTAATACCGCTTCCAGCATGACTTTCTAAAGAAGGATTTACTTTGAAGTCCTAATAGTATGCCGCCTGTGCATGACTTTCAACAAAGTTGCTAACTTCTTGTACCGATAGTTTCTTTTATAAGCAATGAGCATGTTACCGCCACACCTATTGTGTCCCTCAAAATAGATATCCTAAAGTATATTGTGTATGTGTGAATGGATTGACTTGTGACACCGGATCTCAAAAAGCTATCATATAATCCCTCCGTTACCATTGGGTTCGTGCTACAAGGGAAAGCTACACATATTTCCAATTCAAGACTCCCAGTTAATCTCATCTATTACGCATTGCAATTCTAAAGAATGTACCTTGAAGTCATCAAAATATCCATCTTTGTGAGAACCGGGGATAAGCTTCAGCTAAATGCATCCTTGCACATGTTTGATTTAAATATCTTTGTGATTTGGCCCGATACTTGCCGAGGCATCAACCTCGAAACAATGTTTGAATTGATTTAGCAAACACATTTGCAAGAAACATACAACTTGAGAAATATATTGATTCCCTTAGAAGGAAAGGACAATTTATTTTTAGGACATAGGGAGTTAATGTCGCCTTGCATCATGAAACTCAAGTATTACCATGAACTTTGTACAAAACTGCCATTGAATTACCACATAAACCAACAAATAACCAATCTAAATCTCTGCTAAACAGACCCATTTGGGGACTATCTGAGATAATCAACCACCAACTGACCCAAAACAGCCAAAAACCATTACCCTGCTGCCAATTTGTATTAGCTACATTACTCAGCAAACAACCACTTCCTATTAGTATATACAGTATATAACAAATAGAGGATCAACTGAAAATATCTGTAGGATGTAAAGTCCAAGTGGTTTTTGGAATTGCATGGTTGAAAAGCACTAAACATCAGAAAAGGATCACAAAGAACATCCGAACAGCATTGCAAGAGCGCCTAATGGTCATGTTTAGTATCATCAGAAGCAATATGCCTCAGGATAGTAATGAATTGAATACATATGACTGCACTAACTCATTGTACCTGGCCCTGGGAACGTGCAAGCACATTGAAACTCCATACACTGATATTTCCATGAAATTGCTGGTCTGAAGCAACCAACAATTGGGTACGGAGCTGGAAAAGTATGGCATGCTATTGTGGTTGGATGGAGTTGGAAGTGTGAAAGCCTACACCTTGTAGGCAATCAAGTGGTTTGTAAAGGGTTGCAGATTAGGGTTTTGACAGTGTGATTAGATTAAGCTAATCAGATTTTTGCCACTATGTACAGTTAGTTATAAGAGGATTCTAATGTAACTATTGTATTATATTGTAATGCATTCGACAACATAATAGAAAACCAATGTGTTCTTAATTGTTCAGTCAACTTCTTTCCTATTAGTATCTGCAGGTGATTGATGACAAATGCTACTAATTTTTTGCTGACAAATGCTACTAATTTTTGGAGGATTGAATATAGCATGTGCAATATATAGTATATACAGTATATAACAAACATGAATCTAAACTTCTAATCGACAGTTTTAGGACTCTTTCTTACCAAACAACTGCTAACAACATCGCACATTGTATATTAGGACTCCATACCAAACAACCACTAAGTACATACTTATGCGTCCACAGAGAAAGAACTGAGATGAATGTCAAATTTTGGAATATGTAATTTTACTACCCAAGAAAATGGAATGAATAATGAACATTTTAGCTTAAATCTGGAAAGGTTGACTTGTTTTGGACAGACTCGAAGAGAAAGTATGACTTATCTTTTTGCGAATAATGGAGTTTATTCTTTTCAATTCTCGCTTTCAATATGGATGTTCTCTTCTCTCCTCTCTCTTCCCCCTTAAGCTTATAAACCGACATGAAAAGCATTCACAATACCCGTGCAAGTGAAGAGTGTGGTACTAGACCAAAAATGTCCTAACATGAAGGTTAGATTAGTGCAATAGTTTTTCTATTACAGACACCTAGATGATGATGGCCTGGCTCTTTTATTGTTTTCACTCTTTTTGATAAATATTAATCCTTTGTGATACCTTGACCGATTTCGATGTTGCCCACAAAAACCACAAACGTAAATAATTGTGATCTTTCTTCATAGCCGATTGATATGTCAAGCTACGATCATTTAACTGAAGTAGAAGTGCAATCTTAAGTTAATCACGATGTCTATAAGGTTAACTGAGCTTCGAGTGTCTACAACATTTTCCTTGAGAAAGTGCAATTTATCGAGACAACTACAACAACAAAGAAGTTGTTTGAAATTTTGAGCCAAAGCATGTCAATGGCATCCAGTGGCATAGAGTCTTATGCAAAGAACCAGAGATTATAGAGAACTGGTAACCTCTCTCTCTCTCTCTCTCTCTCTCTCTCTCTCTCTAAAAAGCTCACTTGGACTGGTCTTGTTACAAAATGACTATCAGTTTTGCTTGCAGTTGACATTCTTCCTAGTAGGACTTAAGCCATGCTAGTCTTACGAAATGTATACGAAATGGTAACTAAAAGTGAGAATCTATACCAACAAGCACTAAAAGGCAAATCAAGTATATTACCTGCCATAAGCTACATAAGCAAGCGGAAGAGTTCCACTTGTCTCAACCATGGCAGAAGCAGCAGAAGAGGGAGGAGGTGTCCCCTGTGTTGGGACGGGATTGTTTGACGGGCTACGGGTGTCCGTAAAACCATCCTCCATCCACCCGTAATCAATATGTTGAGTTGAAGAGGAAGAACAAAAGTCCCTCCGTTCGACTTACATGCATTCCTCGCTTTCCTTTACCTCTAGGCATCTGAAAATATATGAAACAATCCATAACATGATCACAAAACAAAAAGCATAGGCTAAATATCATTCATAACAAAGTTCATACTAGTGTGTCACAAAATCTTAATCAAATAACATTTATAACAAAGGCAAACATAGATATAACTTGCTTCTATTCGTAATGTAGTAATCATCCCCAAGGTGAAAACATAGAATATACCTACCACTAACCTGAATTATCTCCTAAATCAATGTCTTCACTTTCATCACTTGTTCCTTCACCCGTGTCAAACTCGTCCTCGCTAGTATCATTCATATTTTCGGCAATGTCTTCATTTTCATTCACGTCATCTTCAAGCTCAACAAATGCATTATTAACATCATTTAAACGGACATTATCAACATCAGAATGCACGAAATCATGTATATCAATGGTTTCCTCTTGAAAGGAGGTCGGTATGGATTCCTCAATGAATTTAACAGTTGACCGGGCTTTAATCTTACATACAGCCCACCAATCTACTTTGTCTCCTTTCAAACTTGGATATGTGCAATAATAAACTTGCGTAGCTTGGGTAGCGAGTATAAAAGGTTCGTACCGATTTAATTTACGCTTGTGGTTTATCTCTACAAGATTGTAGTGAGGATCAACCTTCGTACCCGCAGCGGTAGGATCAAACCATTCACAATTGAACAAAACGACTTGCTTAAGCGGTAATCCCGGATATTCAAGACGAACAACTTCGCTCAAGCGCCCATAATAATCACTCTCACGTTCATCGTAGCTTTCACCTTTAACACAAACACCACTATTCATTGTAGCTGTATTTGAACCATGATGAATAGTGTGAAACCTATATCCGTTCACTAAATACCCAGGATATGTGTCCACACGTATGTAGGGGCCTTTAGAAAGTTCCTTGATCCACACGTTCGTAATGTTATTTGTTGGATCACTTGCCTATACGTATAAAAAAAAACTAACTTATAGAAATTAAAATGTCTTAAATATAATATGAGATAGATGAATGGTTAAAAAATCTTACATATTTCGAAACCACTCCGGAAATTCATTATCCAATTTCTCACCGAGTCGAGCATCCGTAATGGCCGGTTCACTTCTCTTTACATGCTCGTGTATGCCCTTTAACCAATTACAATTACGTAAATTTTAGATGGCTACTAAAGATATATATGTAGGATGGGGTTGTTAAAAAGAGTAAATACGTACTCAATGTATTGAGAAACCTCGTCACAGTTCAATAAAACATATGCTCTTGCTGCTTTGTATTCCTCGTCAGTGAGAAATCGCTTTTTCTCCTTCCCAAAAGCTCGACCCGAATTTTTAAATATTGAAATTACATCTTCTTGCTCATCTTCACCAAAGCATTCATTGGCATTACGAGGCACATTTCTGCTTTTTGTTCTAACATGATCCTCGAAATAATATGAACAAAACATTGATGCCTCTTCCATCAAATATGCATTTGCAATGGATCCCTCTACTCTTGCTTTGTTTTTCACATTATGTTTCAACTTGCGAAGGTACCTTTCAAATGGATACATCCATCTATACTGCACTGGACCGGCGATTCTTGCCTCATAAGGCAAGTGAACCGGTAAATGCTCCATAGAGTCAAAAACTTGGCAGAATATGCGTTCAAGTTTACATAGGATAACAACTATATCACTCTCAAGTCGTTCCATATCCGCATCCCCAACCACAGCTTGCAAACCAAATCTTTGAAAAACAAACTTAGTTCTAAGTGCCTTCCACACTTGTTGTGGCAAGAGTTCACGAAACGCAATTGGTATCAACCTCTCGCATAAACACATGACAATCATGACTCTTCATACCAAACAACTTCAGCTTTCTTCATATCAATACAACGACCCAAGTTTGATGCATAACCATCTCGGGAATTTAAGTTTATTCACCCAATCACACAAACAAGCTTTAGACTGTTTATCCAACATGTAACATGCTTTCGGATACTTTCCAGTTGCATCATCACGCTTCAACTCGGGTCTACGACAATAATCATTTAGCTCCGCTCTAGAATTAGGAGTGTCCTTAGTCTTTAGTGGCACATTCATAACCGTGTTAAACACATTTTTGAACACATTTTTTTCTATATGCATAACATCTAAATTATGTCGAATCAAATTAGAGCTCCAGTATGGCAAGTCCCAAAATATGCTTCTTTTTTTCCAACCACACATTTTCGAAATTGATGTGTTAACAACATCTGCATCTAGCTCCGTCACCTTTTTTAAACCCAAAGTTTCCAACTCGCTAAGAAGTTCCGACCCATCACGTACAGCGGGGGGATCTCTTGTAACTGTTTGTCCTTTTATGAAGTTCACCTTATTTCTCCTATATACATGATCTTGTGGAAGGAACTTTCTATGGTTGTCAAACCAAGATTGCTTCTTGCTGCACTTTAGCGTGAATGCGTCGGCTTTCTTCCATGCAATGCGGACAAGCCAACCTTCCGCCGTGCTCCACCCCGACAACATTGAATAAGCAGAAAGTCACTTATTGTCCACATCAAAGCAAACGCATTTGGAAATTTTGCTTCTTGGAAATATCATATGAACAAACACCTACTTCCCACAATTGCTTCAACTCGCAATAAGAGGTTGCAAGTAGACATCCAATCTATGCTTTGGGTTATTTGGCCCCGGAACCAACACGGTCAAGAACATATATTCGTCTTTCATACACACACCAGAGGCAAATTATATGGTGTTATAATCACCGGCCATGATGAAAATTGTTTCCTCGATCGACCAAATGGTTGAAATCCATCGCTGCACAATCCCAACCTCGATATTTCGCTTTCGCCGGCAAACTCGGATGTATTTGGCTAAAATGTTTCCAAGCAGTGAATCGAAGGGTGATGCATTACTCCATCCTCGTATATGTGTTCGGCATGCCACCTCATCATTTTTGATGTAGCATTAGATGTGTACAACCGTTACAACCGAGGAGTCAATGGGAAGTAATACATTTGCTTGTATGCAATATTGGTCTTTTTGCGCTTCATACCCCCCCGCCGAGCCTTTTTAAATCGAGGATGATCACAAAATTTGCAAGTTGTTAAATGTGAATCCTCACCCCAATAAATCATACAACCATTATAACAACAATCAATCTTCTCAACCGGTAACCCCATCCCGCGCATCGCCTTCTTACTTTCATAGAAGTTAGAGGGAACAAAATTATTTTCAGAACAATCTCCTTCATAATCTCGGTCATCTGATCAAAACATTTTTCAGACATTCGATTCTCAGCTTTCAAACTCATCAGTCGAGCTACAAGTGATAATTCAGAGTGCTTCTCACATCCGGGCCACAACTGTTTTTTAGAAGCTTCTAACATATCATAGAACTTTTTAGCCTCAGGATTTGGTGGCTCCTCAACATCGTCATCAACACTAAAATTTGGGCCAGCTGCATCGAAAACCATAGTGGTGTACGCATCTGGTACATTTTCACCAACAAGTGATGACCCCCCGATCTCCGTATTTCTGTTCTCAGCATGCGTTAGATTTCTTTCTCCTTGGCGTGCCCAAATATAGTAATTGGGAACAAACCCATGTTTTACCAAGTGGAACTTCACCGTTTCCACATCAAGAAATCTTTGGTTCTGACACTTAGCCAACTTGCATGGACACTTAATTTTAGCACCATCCATCCATTCAGTTTGACTAGTAGCATATTCAACAAACTTTTCAACTCCCTCAACAAAAGTTTGCGATAAAAAACCATTTTCAGAGCGTTTATACATCCAACTGCGATCTAAATTCATTTTCTGACACCTAATATACCAAAATTAAAAACAACAACAAAATAAATGCATAGAAAAAGGGATTTGAACAGTACACAGTATAAGAAAACCAAATAAAAGTTACTATAGCACATACGAATTAGAACCAGCAGATCAAACTCAGAAAATATACTAACCTTGAATAAGGCAAGGAAAATCTTGGCTGAGATTTGAAGAAAATAGGCCCAAGCAGAAAAGCTTAAACAACTCTTCAATGGAGGAAAAACGAGATGGAGAAGATGAGTACCACGAAATCCAAGCTATAAAGAGTAAACACAGAAACGATAATAAATTCATATCGCATGAGCAACACGTAAACGATGACCAATTCATGAATCTTGGTTATTTGTACTTTACTGATCAATTTGAGGAACTAATTGACTTTCTGGTTTGTTTTCATGTTACTTTTACTTTTACCATGTTCATGTTGTGCTAATTTCTATGCTTTGAGCTTGCACTAAACACACATGAAAGCTTGCACTAAAAAAAAAACCAATAACAGAAAACAAAGATAATATAGCACCACTCTCCAAACTTTAAAATCATCGGTAATGACTATACCCTTAAAGCTTCTATGCTTTGAGCCGAACTCAAATTTAAGATGGAAGTTCGCAAATATTGCAAATATGAACATCTATTGTGGTCAAAATATACGTAACTTTTACTAAAAATGTCTCATAATGAATAATCGGTAAGAAAATGATGATAAGAACTCGTATACAATATCTTGTCCCACTTTTGAGCAAGTAGAGCCGATGTTTCGAACAAATACCTCAATAACCTTCTCAAGGCTTCGTAACCACGGCATTACCAACCGCAATAGCTCCGATGACCGGGGTCAAGAGATAATACTGTCAAGAAGATCACAAAGAAGAAAACAAGTCAAGCCCAAGACAAACCTAAAACATAAAAGATTCAAATAATCAAACACTAGGGCTCACAATGTACCTTAGCTTTACAAAGGAAAAAAAGGTTTAAAAAAAAAAGAAGTTTATGCATAAATCGAAAAGAGATGGAAGACTGCTTTTGGGATTAACTTTGAATTTCGTTTTAAAGGTGCAGC